>CAEGAE010062293.1:0-30617 GCA_903067095.1 Girardinus metallicus | reverse complement strand
TATATATATATATAAAATACAATTCTGGCATTTAATCTCAGAATTATGGCGTTTTCTCTCAAAAGTCTGATCTCAGGATTCTGACTATTCCCAAAATTCTGTCCTTCATTCTCAAAATTCTGGCTTTAATCTAAGAACTCCAAGTTCAATCTTCATCTCAATTCTGGCTTTTTTTCAAAATTCTGACTAATCTTGGAATTCTGGTGGTTTTTTCTCAAAATGATGGCGCCTTTTCCAAAAATTCAGTTTTTTTTTCTTAGAATTCTGACTAATCTCGGCGTTCTGTCATTTTGTCAGAGTTTGAACTTTTTTCCTCTCAAAATTTTGACTTTTTTTTTCTGAATTCTGACTTTAATTACAGAAGATTAAAGTCAAAATTCTGAGATTTGAGTCAGAATTGTTTTTTCTCCTTTTTTCTATTGACCCTAATCATCTTCCCTATACTTGTTTAGTTCACCAAAAACATTAAAAACATAATTTTTCTTTCCACTATACAATTATGAATAACTCTGTGCTGGTTTACTGCATAAAATCCAATCTCCCACGGGGGATTACCAACCTAGTATTCATTAGGTTGGTAACAAACCTAATGAATACTATCTCAAAATTAACAAGAAAGCCTAGTTTTCTAGGAGCATAGGCAAAATAAATGAGGGCCGAGCCAAAATTTCTGCAGAGGACCACGCATAACTCACATCAGATGTTTCAAGCCGCACGTCAATGTTGATTTCAAGGACACAGAGCCTATTCCAAGTGCGAATGGACACATGCATTAGTATTGATTATGTGTGCGTGTGTGGAGCGGAGCAGAAAGAGCCTGGGGAAATAAAGCCACACTTTATTTCAGATGGACCGTCGTCTGCACGCTCAAACACAGAGAGCTGACGCAGGAAACCCGGTACCTTTTTATGGACACACCAGCTGCTCAGCAAACCGCATAAACTTTATTTGTATTGAGTGACCTCACCAGACCTCAGACTGCAAGTACAGAATCATAATTTGACTCCCGAATCTCTTTGGGTTGAAACGGGGATAAAATTTCCATCAGTGTTTGAATCTTGTGTCTGAAAAAACATCCAGAAGTCTTGAGATTTCCTGCTTCAGCACGAGTCCCACGGGAGATAAAAGCTCACCTGCGTGTTCTCTGCTGCTTCACTGCTCAACACACACAGCTCTGCAATCTGCTAAATGTGTGTAAAGAACATAAACGGACCACAATGGCTCCCTCTAATGCACTCTAAGAGGAGCTTTTTAACGAGACTTAGCATGTCATTGAATGTTTATAACACAAAATGGCTTTTAAAAAAAACCATAGCCAAGTTCAATTTGAAGGAACCCATTTGCAATTCGTCGGGTGAACCGCTCTTAATTTGCTGCAGACAGTGTTTAAAGCAAACACTCAGGAGATTAGTGTTTATGGCTTCACCTTGCAACCCTTTTCTATGTAGGTTTGCTGTGGTAAATTTAGAGCAAATGGAAATATGGTCCAAACATATGCATCAGTTTGTGAGATACCGGAGAAGAGCCACATTTTAAGGAAGTATCGGAGTCACTGTTGAAGGTTCTGAGGAGACATTTTCCCAGAAGGAGTCACTATCAACAGCGAGATTTAGATAAATGGACACGTCTGTTTGGATGGATGTGTCTGGTCTGGAGCGCCGTGTCTCAACGTTAAATCATCCTGTGTGTGTTTAAGAGTGAAGTGCTGCTGCTTGACGGCTAAAGAAGACGTGTTTGGACGAGCTTTTAAACAAAAGGATGAAGCAGAAGAACTCCCTGGAGATCCCCTGGGTTCAAATTATCCAAACATAAAGTTGTATCGCGATAAGTTAAGACGATTATGACACCAAAAATCAAATTTCTCTTTTAAAAAAGAACTTTTAAAGCAGGAATGGCCATGGAAGGATTTGATCCAAGGCCCTTTCAAGAGTTTGGCGAAGATGAAGTAGAACCAGGACCAAATATGGAGAGGCAGCGTTCAGTTTCTACGCATCTGGAACTAAGTTCTGGAAAACCACAAAACAGCAGAAACACTGAGTTCCTTTAAATCTAGACTTAAAACTCACCTGTTTAGCGTTGCCATTGAACCATAATAAATGACATATTGACCAACATTTTGATGTGTAATGATGGCAAAATGTTTACTTATTTTCTCAATTGCTGACTTTGTGTTTTTATGTTTTTATGACGTAAAGCACTTTGAACTGCCTTGTTGCTGAAATGCTCTATACAAATAAACTGATCTGTAAAAACAACTAAAACAGATGAAATTACTTAGAAAAAACAAACAAGAAGATAAATAAACTGGTGCAGTTATTTTCTCTACATTTATTACATCTGCATGACAGATTGTGCCAATCGCAAGTTTGATGCACTTAAGAATATCATTAAGTTTGTGTGATGGATTCCGTTCTTAAAAACATAAATTTGTTAAAAAATTATGGATTTATTGTGGATTTTAACCACAATATTTGCCTGATGCATATAATTGTTTCTAGAGAATTTGAAAAGTGCAGTTTTTTTATTTAATAAAGAGAGGGGAAAAAAGTTTTCTAAATTAATCAGTCCCAATATAAAAGTAAAATGTATTTGTCCCTCTCAGACTTAAAAACACTTTAAGCCGGTCTCTCAACAGGAAGTTGGCTAAAAGATCACAAGATCTAAAACAGATTTAAAGTGCTTCATTAAAGGATTTCTTAAACATGCCTGAACGAATCAAAGCAACAGGTATGTTTTTGATAAGGGAACAACATTATAACATGATGTGAAGCTCAACGATTTTACATAAAACTGCCTTAAGTCCAGTCTGACTAATGGTCCAGTCAAAGACTGGACCTAAAACCAGTTGATAACAGCTTGAAGACCTTCTAATGTGGCTGAACTAAAACAAATCTGAAGAAGAGTGGACCAAATGTCCTCCGCAGCGATGTAGAAATTAGATTCGCCATCACTGCCAATCCTTCACGGTGCATTTATCTGATACATGCAAATGTCACAAAAACAGTTTTATCTGGTCCAAACAAATCATTTTCAGACATTAGACAGTCGTCTGCCTACAGGTTAGATACCGACTGCTGTTAAACTCTCCACTTTTTAAAAGGAACTGAACTCTTTGAACTGATAAAAACACGTTGCATAATTCATGCTCTGAGTAAAGTGAACAGGTTAACTGCAGACATCCCTTCAGGTCAATACTGTCTTTGACAGTATTGTCTTAATTGCACAGCAGTCCCATTAATTACTACCCACACTTTACTGTACAGGAATGTTTCTGCCTGAAGGCTCAATGTGCAACACAAACTGCAGCACAGTTATCTCATATGATATCTTCTCTCACTAAATATTTCATGATCCGCTCAAAGCTTCGCTCTCAGTCCCAGAGCAACACCTCTTCAGACACACAGAGAGCCACTAGCACAGATTTATCGCCGCCGTTGTGATTGTGACCGAGTCATGAGCCTCGTGTTGCAGTTAAAGGAGCGTCTGAGGCGAACACAAGCAGCGTTCAGAGGAGCATCGACGAGCGCAGACTCTCGGTGCTCATCTCAGGACTGAATTACTGACTGTCTCCGAGAGCCAAGGAACGTCCTGGAAATTGGCAGCTGCCATGGATAATGCGGCAGCCAATAACACGGTTTTTCCTCAGCTCAAGGGATGAGATTGTGTTGGCCATGCTTATCAGAGGGAACACTTTTATCACCCTCAGCCATCAGAACACTGAGCCTTAAGAGTTGCTTTTTATTAACCATGAGGTTGTTAATGTCCTTACACAGAGTTTTAGTTTAATGGTTCACTCTAAAGTAGTGTGGTTTCATATTTATTCAAACATTTGTACAGGGTTTAGAGACAGTTAATGTGTGTGTCCAAGACAAAAAGATGTGAATGCATGCAAAAGACAATGAAGCAACTTATTTACCATTCGATAATGCACATGAAAACACAGGTTGCAGTGTTAACTCTGAAACTCACAGTTATCCCTGAACTGAACACACACAGAGTAATCAAAGTTGCAGTGCCACATTTAGAAAATGTACATATTAATAAAATTTAGGAGTCGTTTAATTTTTTTCTGAGTCCGCGTTGGACTCCACCGTGGTTTAGGGGTTTTTCCAGCTTGTTGTTTGCAAATCAAGTCAGCTTATTAATAAAACATAAAAAGGAAAAGAGACCGATTTGTGTGTTGTTGTTGTTGTATATTTTGGTTCAATGAAGCCAGATGTACAGCTGAGGAAAAACAGGAAGCGCTGACCTTTCTTCAGACTCTATTTTCCTTCACATTCCCATTGTGCAATGTTATTTAAATGAGGGACTCATATCAACAAATAAAATAAAAACTTACCAGAAAAATAAAATTTTCATGAAAAGTGCGTCTGGGACGGTGAGATTTGCTCTGGTGGTGTGTAGTTTGAAGACCTTGGCTCTCCAGGACAGCTGGAAGTGGAGCTGATTTTTGTTGATAGTGACCAAAATAAACCGGATTAGAAATGAGTAAACAGTGCTCTGAGAATATTTATGACCAGTAAACATTTTGTCACGCTACAGTCAAAAATATTTAATGAATTGTTCTGGGACTTTATGTGATGCATCAAAATAAAGCAGCGTATCATTAAGAAGTGTCTTCAATATTTCTATTCTGATGTTTAGAGGCCAAGCAGCCCAGCAGTCATGTTTTTGAACAGTGGGAGGAAACTGAACCCATGAGTGCCCAGGGGAAAACGCACATGAACAAGTAGACTCAACATGGAGCAGCGTTAGAAATCAGGACCTTCTTGCTGTAAATTGAAAGGAAATCATTCGACTTTTTTCATCCGTTAGAACCTTTAAATGGGCGCCATTATGCATTTTCTGGGCACGTAGTGCTATTTTGTAGCATACTCAAGTAATTATTTTACCTTCAGTTGCTAAATAAAATTGACCTCACAATTTGATGTCTTGAAAATGGTCTCTGTCTCTTTAAGAAGCTCCTGTTCTTCCCAAAATTCCGCCTTCAGCACGTCAACACAACAATGAGTTTCCATTCTGCCGTTTACAACCGATCTTCTTGGACGAAGTGATGGACTGAGAAGTAAGGGTGGACTTAAATATTTATCACAATATTTTGTGCCACCATTTTGATATTAGAAGTGATAAGAACTACTTGTTACTTCTTTTAGGTAACTGTATGTAACTGCTTAGGACACCAGTCACATAAAGTGTAATTTGTATCACTAAGCTGCACGGACATTTCAAAATGTATTGATAACTATTGATATTTAATTGAACAAAGATGGGAGCAAATAGTAAAACTAAATCCCAAAGACATGGACAGTTTTGGGGAGGTTAAACACCATTAATTGAAATTCATTGCAACAAGAAATCAAAAGTTTTCTCAAGATAAGAAATTTATTTTGATGAACTACAGAAAAGTAGTTTGTGTGATGAGATTGGCGTCATACAAACTACATCATACGAAGTTCCACCCGGTGTTTGTTAATTGCTGATGGCACTTTAGAGAGCAAATATATAGCCATCCCCAAATGTTTGCCATGGAGATTCGAGGATTTATTAAACATGAATAAAAGAAAGCAACACTCCAGGTATGTTTGTGATGAGGGAACAACATCACAACATCAAAGTTTGAGCTTTCAAACTTTCAAAAAAGTTGATTTAACCTAATAGCCTCCTTGAAATATCATGAAAAACTGTGAAATAGATCAGACAGTTACCCTCAGATATTGAAATAAACTGAAATCAAACATCTTTTCTTTCACTCAAGGTGAGTTTTCTGCCTTTGATGGGAGCAGTGAGGCCGTTAAGCTGGCTGGCGTTTCAGGAAGGAAGTGGAGTTGAATGACCCGTCGTTGGGGACAATGTCACACTGCGGCTCTCTGTATTTCTCAGAGCGTGACACAATAACGACTTGTTCCTGCCACTGAACATTGTGGCTCTGCTTGGACCGACGCCACAACTGTACAGTCAGAAGTCCCCATCCCCTCAGCAGCCCTCCAAACAAACTGTGACTGTGCTCCGCCTGCCTCCGCACACATAATGGTCCCTTCTTCTCGCACAATGCCGGGACCAAAACATGTCGAGTAACACCAGCTGATGTCACCCTGAGGTCAGAGGCTGCCTGCCTTGCTCAGAGGCACCCTGGCAGGGATTGCTTCCAGTCCATCACAATAACTAATACTCGTTTTTGTCCTGAATGTAATTGTAATTGTAAGGGAGGAACGGTGGAGGAATGACATCTATTCTTAATGAAAGCACATCCAGGCAGCGCTGTCCATTAAGAAGAAGAATTGCTTGGTTTCTTTTGACTTGATTAGAGAGGCTGGCGGGCCAATAAACTCCAGGACAGATATTAATGTAATAGCTGAAGCAGCTGGTTCCTGTCCGAGTTATGATCCATTGTTACAGGAGGGAAAACAGACAGGAGAGAGTCGGCGAAACGGGGGAAACAGAACAACACAATAAGCGTTTGTTCAAGAGAGGGAAAAAGAAGAAGTTCATAAAACTCTGTTTGCAGAACCGGCAGAGAAAGGCTGAGAGTCAAGGCTAATGAAGCTTATACTAACAACAAAAAACTTATTTTATAACTAAATTATGTTGTCACACAGAAAGGCAAACATCTAGTAACCAACTGATGAAAATATAAAACTTGAAAGTTGTTTAGCAGACAGTAACACCATGTGACTGTGTTTGCAGAGTGCTGTATGCAAGCATATTAATGGAAAGTTGGTTAACAAAAAAAAAAAAAAAAACAATCGTCAAGAGTCAGTGCAACTTTAGGAAGACTTTGAGGCAAAATCCATTCAAATTTTGTGGAAAGGCACATTGATGTTTCCACAATCAGTAGCTGTGTTTACATTAACCGTAAAATTGCGCAAATTGAAATTATGAAAATGAAGTCGCTTAATGGAAACACACAAATTAAAAAAACAAAAAACATTTTTGAGGTGCGTTCTCATCTTTCAAAACTGCAAACACTTTTTCATTTCACACAATTCATACGCCACTGCTGGCAAAAACAGTGGCGGTTTCTGACAAGGGCGATATGGGCAACCGCCCAGGGCGGCATCTTTTGCATCTTCTGAAGAACTGAATTCTGCTTTCATTAGTTGGAAGCCACAGTCATCAAAATTATTAAAGATAAATACTTTAAATGCATCACTGTGCTTTTTGACTCTCTCTAAGCTTAACTTTTAATGTAAAATTATATACATAAATGATTCTAATTTACTCAAAAGCATGTTTTAGAGTGCAGTTCTTCCAAAAAAATATCTGACTCTTAGGTTTAAGCAATTTTGTTTGTTTCACATTTAAAAATTTCAGCTCAAACAAATAGACAAATGGAGCCTAGGTAAATATTAAATGCAATTTTGGTCATTAAGAAGAAAAAAAAAACACTATCAAAATCAATCTAGACTTACATGAAAAAGCATTCCGTAATCCCTTAAATACAGAACCTGTTTCAGAACATTAAGTAGGCTATAAAAACGAAATGCTGTTTACCTCCCAAGGAGCGGCTACCAAAATTTATCCAACAGCGCATTGACAACTCATCATGGAAATGAACCCTGAAGCTCTAAAGCACTGCATGCTTCATTTACCTCAGCCAAGTGTTCATGGCTGACTGAACAAAAATTGCATCGGAGAATTTGCATAACCAAACTAGTGTGACCAAGAATTTGAAGAACATCAGTGCTTAATGACCATGTCCAGAGTCAAACACAGAGGTGGAAACATCATGCATTTGGGCAGTGTGTCTATGAATAACACAGAGTGACTTCAGGTAGTTTAGTGGCCAATGAATGGGAACATTTACTATAAAATATGTAATGTGAACCATCTTCCCTTATCCAGAACACTGAAGATGTCCTAGAGCAAATCACCCGGGAAAGACATGAGGAACTAAAGGAAAACAATCTACGTAACATTATGGGAGATAGTTTGTGTACAGATAAGCAGAAAAGCTGTCAAAGTCCACAGAAAACCCTGAAAGACTAAGTCTGAAAGTAACAAATAAAACCAAATCTGGCTGATTAGATCAAAAACAAGCAGTAAGAGTTTTTTACATCTTTTGCAGAAGAGTTTATATAACTGAATATACATTAAAGCTTTCCTTGGTTTTTATTGTGTTGTAACCCTGATGGGTTTTTTTTTTCTGCTGCATGGAAAACACTGGGCTGGTAGTTCATAGGATTAATCAATAATGTGACTTTCCAACTGACCCACATGTGTTACATTTCCTCAAATGATTCATTCACAGAAACAATCAGCATCCCAGTTATTGCTCTGGTGCGGTTATCAACTAAAAGCCAATGCCTGTAGGTTGTGTTAGGGCTAATCTTTATTTATGCTCTCTCATACGTGGCCAGATGTAACTGGTTTGAGTCGCTCTTTATCCTCATAACATAAAAATAACTTGAATGTTTGGTAAGATTAAGAAAACAATATTTTTATTGTATTAGAAGAACCCTGAGGAAGAGCAAATAGAAGACACGACATGGGTTCAGTAATCGTGATCTGCAGCAAAACCAATCTAGGAAAATGAAACAAAAAGGTGTTCCACATACAAAACAAAGTTTATGTCCAAAAAAGGGAAAAAAGTCAGAATTAGGTTCTGCTAACACAACTGCTTTCCTGACCGCCACATTCCTAACCTGATGATCATGAAACCTGAAAAGGAAAGTTATTTTCTTCTGCTCTTAGTTGTATGGAGTTGCTTTTAAAACTAAACCAGCAGTGTTCTGCTCTCAGAGGCCCCAGCTCTCTTATTTTAGCTTTGTGACAAACACACAATCACAGACGCCCTTATTTATCACATTAATAATTCAAAGGAGGCTTGTGTACAATGCTGAAGCACAAATCTAAGCTGTTATGTGCAAAATGTGTCAAATACACCACAAAGTCACCACTTTAGATTCAAACTGTCCTCCTCAAATGAAAGGAAAATAAAACTCTGCTCTAAATTCATCACTCTCAAACTTGACTGAAATTTGCAGTTGCGCACATAAACAAACCAGTTGCCTGCTGGAGAAGTGTTTAATGAATCAGATGTTTGGTCTCAATGCTGAGAAGTAGGTTTGGATGAATCCAGGTGAGGCTGGCGAGTATCAACTCTTAAGCATAGAGATGGTGGCATCAAGCTGTGGGGCTGTTTCACTGCCTGCAGAAAGTCAACATAAAAATAAAGAGGACTACCAAAATTCTCCACCTTCAGGCATTAGATGGTGGAAATATTGACATTTTTGGGTCTACCAACAAGAGTTCAAAACTGATTTTAGATTAATTGAAGTAGGTCATTATTATCGGTACCTATAGCTTCCCCAAAGCCCTAACCTCAGAGGTACTGCTTACTAATGAGTCCTTATTAAAATATTAGTGGAGCAGAGGGGATGAGTAATTTTGATCCTGTGTTGATTCGAGTAAATCCACCATAAATAATGAATTTCAGATTTGTGCAGCCAGTTATTGACGTGTTTGCAGTGTGAAAAAAAGTCAGAGAAAATCATTAAGAGTGAAAAATTGATTCTATTCATGACTTTAAATGTGCATCTGACATTTATTAGAATCTAGACGCCAAAGATTATTCAATATCTCACTGTTCTACATTAAAACTAAAAAAGTTGAACAATTTAAATGGATTGTTTAAAGCGCTTCATGTGTTTTTAAAGTTATTTAAAAATGATCACCTTTTAACCAGTAAAGGAAGCGGCCATGTCTCAGCAGTAGATTTTGAGTTGTCCTCTGCTGACATCTGGTGGCTACCAGTAATTACTGCACAAAGAAAAGGAAGGATCTCCTTTCCCTGCGTCTTGTTTACACAGCACTTTCAATTTCTAAATTAAGCCATGACCTCCTTCAGTGTTTCATCTCAGCTGTTTTCAGGCCAGCATAAGCATCTTTTAGCATATTTCAGGTGCAGAAAAAACTTGCAATAAAGGTCATAAATTGGCCCCTAGTTTGAATAGAAATGGGACCATAAATAGGGGATTTCCACTAGATGGCAGGTTAAGCTCAGACAGAAAGCTGCCTCCGTTTTTCTTCCCTCTTCTCCGGAGTTTTCATCAAATCGTGTCTTATTCTGCTGGGAACGCCCTCCTCGATTATCACACCTGCCCGCTTCCGTTCTGACTCCATGCCAGGGGAATGCAGTACCCTGCTCCCACAATGCACTGCATCTCCCCTCCGTGAGGAAACACTGATGTGCTGCTGTGAGCATATGGCACCAGCTTACGGGAAAAAAAGGAAAGAAATACTTAAATGAGTCAGGAATTAACCTTTGTTTTGATGTACAGTATGTAAATGCAAACAGGCTTGAAAGGATGGATAGAAGGTGAACTCAGGTGATACCTTTAAGTTTCCTTCAAAGGATACTGATGGAGCTTATTTTCATATAAGCTGGGCTTTAGAAGAGAGAGGCAGTTTGATTAAAACTTTAATCAGAATTTTTTTTTTTTTTCAAACCCTGAAGTGTGTTTGCTTAATGTTTGTTTTTATTATCTAGAGAGGAAGTTGAGTTATTTTGCCTACTGCCATATTGCACAGCCAAAAGCATCCAACAGTTTACTTCAATATGAGACCTGAACTCAGACTAATAGTAACTAAGTTTGGGACAACTTTAGGACAATTGTTCACACACTATATAGTCATAAATGGTGAAGTGGGATCAAGATTAATTTGCTGAACATGAATCATTCCACTTTGTCTAGATCGCTGTAAATGTTGCCATTTCTGCTCTGGTGTCACTGGTAGAAATTGTGAAATTTCAACCCGTCCTATACCTGTTTAGGTGGTTGATGAATATGAAGACTTTATTTTTAATTAAAGTATCGCCAACAGATTAAAATGTTCTTGCAATGAAGCATCAATTAGTTTAAAACTGATCAATAACAACAAACACACAAAAAACAAACAATTACCCACCCCAACCCCACATGAAAAAGCACACAACTTTATGGAAATTGCAATTCAGGGAGTACAGATAAAAAGATGGGTCTTGAGCCTGATCTTAAAGGCAGGAACATTTTCTGCAGCCCTCAGGCTCTCTGGCAGACCGTTCCACAAACGAGGGCCATAATATTGGAAAGAAGCCTCACCATAAATGTGAGTTCTGACTCTTGAAACTGTTAATAATCTGGTGTCAGGGGACATCAGGTATTTGTGTTATTAGCATTTTTTTTTTTTTTTTTTTTGCTATTTGCTTCTCGTTAGAACCACAAAAGCAGACTTTAGTGAACCCAAAACCCAAATGAAATTGGCCAAACAAAGATTTTCAAAGAAACTGCAACCCAAATCTTGTTGTTATTCCTGATAGTACACAAAATATTTTTCTTTCAGTTGAATCACAACCGTTAGCAAACACCATTCTTTTAATAAGGTAAACATGCAAAGCCCACTTAATGTAACATGTAACAATGTTGCCACGGTGAACTTCACCCCACTGCTTTGACTCGCTGCCGGATGCTTTAGCAACTGCCAGATGAGAGTTTCTGAAAGTGATGTCTCCACTTGACTGTGTCCAGTTTAGAAGTCCTAATTCTTTGTAAATCAGCTCATTTAGACACTTATTGTCAGCCTGCATGTGAACTAACTTGCATCAAAGTCAGTATTAAATCAATAAACAGCCTTTATTACGTTGTCCTTAGCCATATATAGTTCAGATATCAGATGTTTGATGTAATTAAGTCCTTTAAGGAGATGAAAATTCTCTTTGTTTTGAGACAGCATGAGTATCCGCTGTCCTTTATTGCAGATCACATCTACAGCTCTTTGTTTACTCCGAACCACAGTGTGCTGCATTGTTTGTCGGGCCGAGGAAGCCTTGATGGAATCAGGGTCCATTAACATGGAAGGGAGCGTTGAGGTGACTTTAGCTCCTAATTAAAAACAGATGTGTCCATTTAATAGTCTTAATACTTTGTGGGAGAGCGAGACAATCACCGCAGAAATATCTATTTGCCTCATTAAATCGAGAGGCTTGATCATGATGAGAAGCAGGGTAATGAATGAAGACAGACATGTTTACCGGGTTGTTTAAACAGTGTTTGCTGGAAGGAGAGATTTGTTGTTTGGCGGTGCCATGAGGAGGACGAGGATTAGGTGGGATGGGGTCCTCAGGTGAAGACTCGTATGATAAATGCCACATGGAGTCAGTTAAAAACAAGGATCCACCAAGTTTAAATCACTTGGTGGATTTAAACTTATAATGCCTGCTAACTACTCGAAGCAGTAGTTGGCAGTCAGTTCAGGCCCATCTAGCGCAATGAGAGGCTACAGAATAGCCTGTTTATTTGCCAATTGTCAACACTGTGTAAAAAACCCAAATACAGGTAATCAAACAGTGGTGTTGGATCCGGTTGGTCTGATTGGCTAACCTATGTAATGAACAAATCCTGTCGTGTGGAACTATAACGCTCTGAGAGTGAAGGGGAAAGTTTGCGCGTTGCGGCAGAAAATTACCTCGGGGGTGAAGCTTCATTTTGTGTTGATGCAAAATGCATCAACACAACAAATCTAATATGACATTTACAAAACAAGCACTTGACGGAGTTTGGCTACATCGAGGTCCAACACAAGGAAAAAATGACATCCGGAGCGGCCAGCTAGCAGGTAAAGCAGCACACAACTACCAACACTCACCCGGATTAGCATGACGGTCAGACAGATAGCTAAACAAATAACCCGAAAAGTAATTCAAGTCTTCGAACTGGCGGTGAAAGACGCTGGTTCTGCTTTCGCTGTTCAACCGCCGCTCCGCGCTACTGGTAGTAATATTTCACAGACGGAGCGCCATTCCAGAACGTCTGCTTAAAGCCGCAGCATGTAACGTAAACAACAACAAATATTTCACATATTAAAACTTTAGCTATGTCCAAACATTTGCCAGATCACTTAGTATCATTTCTACCTGAAGCGAAAAATTAACAGTCAATCCAGCCGATCGGCAAAGATCGTAATCAGCAAAGATCGGCCTCATGGGTGATCGGTATCGGAATCATCAGCGAAAAACCTGATCGGAGCATCCCTATACGGTATGAAACATAATCTGAAAAAGGAATTCTAGCTCCTCTGTCTTCTCTGAGTGCTATCTAGAAATAACCAATTAGAGCCATGAGGCGGGTCTGCTATGTTGCAGCTAGCGCAGCATGACATTTTCAGGCTAGTTAGCATAACCAACGATGATGGCAGATAAACAGTTTTCCTGCATCAGTAAGTTGTCTGTCCACCATCAGCACATTTAGCAGCGAGTACATGAGAGGCTGATTGACAGCGCTAAGAACCTCCTCCTGGCTCTGATTGGTTGTTATTGGTCGGGAGCGGTGCAGTTCTTCAGACGGCAATAGGTGGAGGAGATTGATCTTTTACAGATTTGTCTCATAACACATTGTCACAATGTGGTGACAGTTTCAACAAATATGTAAAAAATATTTTTTTTTAAATATGTAATTCTTTTAAGTACTTACAGTTTTTCTTCAAACCAGACTCCACATTTTCAAAACAGTTAACACACAGACGTAAACAGCAGCACTCATGGTCAAAGTGACACATTTTGTTTGTCAAAGGCGCTAACCGTGCGAAAGCATTTAAAATATGAAACAAAAGCAAATGCTGCCTTGAAAACAGCACAACTGGCAACCAAGTGCATGAACTACTTCAATCAATCATTACATAATGGATGACAAAATACAACCCAGAGAGAAAATCGCCTCAGAGAAAACAGCCCACCCAAACTACATTATTTCTGTAAACCTTTTGCTGTTGCTATGCTTGAAGGTTCAATGATGCTGTGGAGTTTACATGCTTTAGCTTTAGCAATGCGTAACACGGTCATTTACAGTGCCAAAAGTATAAACTACTTTCTGATGTGACTGCGGTTCATTTAGTCTATTGAAAATAAAAACTCTTGGATCTTTGTAGACAACACTGTGGCAGTGGAGCATCTTCAGATCCATCCCATGAAAATCCAAACTGAAAATAATCATGGCCATACTTCCTTCTCTTCATTTTGCTTGGTCCAGACTATTTCCTTATTCAGACTAAAATGAATTACTAAAAATTTATCAATTTTGTCTCTGGCTTAAGCTAGTTTTTCTTTTCTCTCTCATGGGGAGAAAATGGATGGGTGGAGGACAGGACAGATACATTGATGAACAGAGGGATGAATGGATGCATATCCAAATGGACAGAGTTATGGATAACTGGACATATGGACTGAATAACATATGGATGTCCAGTCTACAGTATATGGAATAAAGGATAAAAAATTTTTTTTTTCTACAATTCCTTTCCATATTTTACCTGGAAAATCCTTAAATCAGACAGAATTCCTGTGTCACTTATTTGTCAGGTTTACCATTTCAGGATTATTGTGATATTAATGTCCATAATTTGCATATCAGTTATGTTTAATTTCTAAATCCTAAAGCGCACCCTGCTGGCTGATGCTGCAGAGTATCGGCCATGTTGTGAGTATGAGAGGGGACAAAGATGTGTGTGGACACTTCAGATTTGCTCAGGGACCTGTTGTCACATCCTATCATCAGAGTGGTGTACTAACACCAGAAACTGCTGCAGGACAGCTCACTAAATGGATGCTGAACCTCAGGATCAGCAACGGTGTTACTGTTACCATGTCTGTTAAGAGTCCTGCATCATTTAGGAACCGGAAAATTAATCTTGAAAGCCTGGAAAGCCTCATTCTGTTTGGTTATTAGAAGGAAAAGAACAAGCAAGGGAAGGAAAAATCTAAAAGATTAAGTTATTACAATAGAAAAAATACAATAAGGCATAAACAGAACCTGATAGATTTATCTGCTGCTTGGTGCTGTGTATTCTAAATCACTAGTCAGTGATAGTTGGCTGGTCATTCTCCTGTTAAGCCTACAGTTTTATTTCTGAAATCGGTGAACAAGTGAAAACCCTGTTAACCAATCAAAATGCATTACTCCCTTATGAATGGAAAGTGTGCAAAGTGCAGTAAAAGCTGAAAGGCTTATAGTAACTCTGGAGAAGTATTTTGCAATGGGAATGCTTCTCTCTATCAGAGATGGTTGGAGTTGATCTACAGATGAATGGAACTAAAGAGTAATGCTGGAAAAATCCCAAAACAATAAGAACCAGAGCAAAGATTCCTTTTCCTACAGTGACTGTAGAAAAGTGACAATGCAGAGCTACAGCAGATTATCCTTAGATCAGAAATGTCAAGGTCAAAGCCTGAGGGACACATGAGGCTGACAGTTCAATTGTATCCTGCATGCTAGATTACAGTGGACCCCTGTTGGGGACTAAAAGCTTCCACTAATAGCTGAATACTTGAGATCCCGTCTAAAAAAACTTATCAAATAAAACTTGTTCAAACAACTAATATACCTCAATATGCATCAATACGCACAGTGGAAACTATCTTGGCACTACTAGTTTGTTTTTTTTTTATTTCTGCTCTTGGTAGGTAAAACCAACCAGCACAAAAAAATAAATGGTGCTGCTCAATTGGCTGCTTTGCAAATGCCAGACTATTGCATTGTGCCTAGGCGTTTCAGTTTCCCAACCTGCATTATCTTTGGAATGTCTTAGATAGGTTGCATGAAAATAAAAACACATACAAGGCGAATCTGTGAATTATTTGGAGTCATATTAAACAGAAGAAAACATGCAGCGGTCCACTGAATTTCATATATTCTATTATTAACGCCAAGTTGGTTTCATACCTCATACACCAATCACATTCTGTGCTTGGCAAAATTTGGAAGCAGTACAGAAACTTTCTGCACTTTGTGTTAATAAAAATATTGACAAACCAATGCAGTCTCGCTGTCTTTCCAAGTACACATTATGCTAGTAAACTGAGCATGCTGCATATTGATTTCACAACTTTTTGAAATCCTGCGCACATTTGACATCGAGAAAAAGCACAGCAACAAGGTCCAGCTTAAGAGCAGAAGTTTCACTCTTCAGCTATGTCTTCAAAAAAGCTTAAAACTCTCCTTTGCCAACATTACACACTTACAGTATTTACAGGTCTAGTTTTAGAAACAAAATATGTTCTCTAATGACTTTTAACATTTTCATCTGATGAAACCGAAAATATAATACCCATTAGAGAAAAACGAGATACATTACCATTTTATTTTTGTCTGATATAAGTGAATGACACTGACAGGTTATCATTAATAAAGCCATGCACTAAAGAAGTAATTTACTCCTCAGGGAGGTTTCCCTCATTTTCCGCTTCGATTCAAGTGCCAAACCAAAAGGCTGGCAGTGTGTCACTCAGTCAGTCATCCAGTGTAAAGGTTGTTGGTGAAGTTGTTAGCGTAAATAATCAGCTAATTGGCTCTGGACAGTTCTGCTGTGTGCGCTGGAAAATAAAAAGATCCCCTGAGAAATGAATGCACCTCCAGCTGGGAGCGGTTGTGGTGATGGTTGTGTGTATGTGGCAAAAGACGGCATAAAGATAGGCAATAAAATATGGGGAAAACGCTTCAAGAACAGAGATTACACAGAGGAACGCTTGAAAAATTTGAGAGTTAAGATGTTAAGCTTATGTTTCCAGTTTGAGATTTCTGATTAAATCTTTGACAAGATACTGGAGGGATAGTTAATTAGCTAAACAGGTAGTTCAATATTTTTTTAAGAGGGTTGTGATCTCACTTTGGAGAGTCAGAAGTTGTCAACAGAGAGACAAGACAACACTAACTCCTCAGAATTAAGCTAACTGCTTATGTTAGTTAAGCTAGCTGCTCCTACAGTAGAAAGGTAACATCTCACAGTCGGGTGCTGGTACAGAGAAAAGGGGCAAATGTTTGTTGCATTAGTGCACCTACAAAAATTTTATAAATCAATTTTTACTTTCAAATACATCAAATATGTGTCTGCGTTGCTTGAATGCATACACAAGTTGAACTCAACATTTTTCTCAGTAGATACATTTTCGATATTTCCATTAACATGAAAATCACACCAGATGTTGGTAAAAATGCAGCTAATCCAAATTTTTTTCTTTTTGTGAAGATGTTAATCTTTATCTTTTTTTTCAGTCAGATCTTCAAATAGTAGAGATAAAAGTGGCTGTTCCAACTCTAGATTTCTGCTGTGCATATTTTAAACAAAAGTGCTCATAGCTTGACACCATTGATACTTTGTTAATCGTGGCTTTAGTTACCTTTCAGCAGTGTTGGTGATAAGCCATCAGGCAGCCGTAAATTAATACCACTTGTTTGGTAAAATTATTCAATTTTGGGGGACGCACAGTGACTTCCCCCTTCTCTCTACTCATTTCCTGTTTGGTCTGCTTCAAATAAGGGCTACTAGTGACAGAAAAACCTTTTAAAAATTTCCTAAGAATATGTCTTACATTCTATAAGCTGTTCTGTTGGATTTGTTGGGAAACGTCTCTGTCTAATCCCAACGTCCTATAAGATTGAAAAGAAATTTGGCAGATTATTGTTTTCTCTTTAGTTTGTGAAACTTCAATTTTTCACCAACTGGAACTTTGCAGATGTTAACATAGGACCTTTTTATTCCCATTTTCTCAACAATCCAACAACTGAACACTGATCTGGATCATGCGTCACATTGAATATCAACTCTCTTTTGAGCAGAGCCTTATCAGCACTCAGGGAGCCGGGCGACGTCGACTGTAAACATGGATGTGCAGACAGGGACCAAGGCATCTTCCGAGGGGGTAATTATTATTATTAGCACTCCAAGCTGCACTAAATCCCTTGAGGTCTCCAACAATGAACATCCACATGGGTGCTGTGACAGGCTCTTATCTAGGCATCACACTGAGTCAGCCTAAAGCTAATACCCAGGCTAATAATGCTTGCCAAGTGAAGCCAGCGCTGATCTAATAGCAGCAATGAGGGACAGGCGGCTGAAACCATGGGGACACGTGTCACTCACGGCCATCCGGAGGCTCTAGTCCTTGGGCTGTAATTAGTAGCCGGTGACAACAAGGCTCAACAGAGGCAAAGCAGTATGCCAAGCAGGTACACAAGGGTCTGTGCAGTAATAATTACCAGACACCAAAACAATCAGTCCCAAGTGCTGAATTTTCTATTACTTGCATGCTGTCAAGTTTTTTACTGATGGCAGCAACAACTAAACAAAAACATAAAATGTGTTCATTTGAGCAGTATTTTATGAGTTGTGTAAAACTTTTAATCCTTCATGTTAAAAGTCTGGAGCCAAATATCCTACTACTGAATACTGCTGGCTTTAATAATTAGCATTATTGGTTTTACAGTTTTGAACTTTAGAATCAGGTTTACAGTTAAGCAACATACTTCAAATCAACTCAGCTAGCAACTCTTTTTATTTATTTTTTTATAGATTTATCAACCAAAAGGTGAATTCACATCAGCTTGGTTTAGTCCACTTTAATCCAACTCTAGTTTGCTGGTTCGGAAAGTCTGGTTTGTTTGGGTAAATGTGAATCTAAACAGACCAAACAAAGTAAAAAAGGGTTTCAGTTGGTGAGCTCTGGTGCAGTTTGAATGCAAGTGTACCGGAAAATGCTCCAGAAGCAGGAAGAGGACTATAAGATAGTGCATTCTGGGTAAATACAACCACAGTAAACACTCAGGTCTAGTGCTAGAGGGAGAAATTGTTTGCAGTGTTTTGCAAAAAAGAAATCCTACAATCACTCAAATCTGACACTACTCCATTTTTGTTTACATTTTATGAAGAAGGAAGCTGTGCTCAACTCTTCAGAGGTTTTCATGTTTCCTTCAGTGGTTCTTGGTAGCGCCACCACATGCAAGCGAAGGAACAGGATTTTCAAAGAGTTTAGATTGTTTGGCACAATGCAGTGTTGAAACCAAACCACACCAGGTGAAAATGTAACAAATGTAGCAAATTTGCTCCCTAATCAAATCAGTCTACTGGACTATCAGGTGTGAAAACATCATTAATACAACAAAAAAGCTGAACCAGCAACAGTCAAAAATATTACAGTGGTATTTTAGATTTACCTATAAGCGATCAAAATACCCTGCTCTTTCTAGTGTCTTCAACATCCATCTTTCACAAATTCAGCATATTCTGAGGTTTCACAGGAGAAATTAGATGGAAAACAGAAACTACTATCCAGTAAAATTTATTATGCTGACAAGTCTAGATGCATACAAACATCTAAAATATTTTAATAATTCATTCTCCCACGTTAAGTTGTTTTCTGACTTTTCAAACTGTTTTATATATGATTGACAATTTTATGTCAATCGTAAATGACATAAAATGTTATAATTGACATAAAATCATAAATGGTGAAATTACAATTACCATTTTCAGCATCTTTAACTATTAAAGCAAATGTTAAGTAAGGTGATTCTCCAGATGAGGAGAGGTTTGTTAGATTCATTGTGACCTAACCTCAAAAGGAAGAATGAGTTTTTTTCATTTCCTATACAAATCAGATTTTTTATAAGGTCTTGATATTTTTGCTTTGACTGACTTTGGACTGAGTAAGCCACAGAACCAAAAGGAAGTCACTTCATACACAAGGAATTTCACAAAGAAGGGCAGCTGAGATTTGAATTTCCACCTTTGTGGAAGTGCCTGTACATTTGGAGGCGAGAATAGGATACACTCAACCTGCAGATTGTGGAGGCAGTGCAGTACAAAAAATATAAATAAAACAAGCTGCATCAGAATTATTAGTACAGGTACAAAATGTATATTATTTAGTTCTGCAAGATTTCAGGAACATGTTTCTTGTGGCTTACATTTGTGATTTTATTTTAATCAGGTTGCACTTTAGGTACACCTGTTCGTTTGTTTAATACAAATGAATTAGCCAATCAAAAGGCAGCAAATCTAGTACATTTAAAAATGAAGGGAGTTTAATTGGCATGTTTGGTAGTGTGGGAGGAGTTGGTCTTGAATATTTCAGAAACTTGAGATTTGAGATTTTTATCCAGAAAACCACCTGTTCATGGTTTACCCCAACTACTGTCCTAATGGCTGCTTCCTGCCCCTGCAAGGAAAACGCAATGGATGGAGGGATCTTGAGCACGGCTGAAGCAACGTTCGGCTAAAAATTCTCAAAATAATCCTTTGTCACTTTTTAATACAGACGAGGATTAGGCCATTGAAAAGAAATATCTGATTTAAATAAAGGCATCCAAATAAATAGTCATTCGTGGGTTTATGTTTTTCTATGCCAACTACATAATTGTCAGTCACATAACTATTTCTTCTTTTTTATAGGATTTGTACATTTTTACTTTATCCACACTGAAAGCCTGACCCAAATTTTGGTAGATGTGAGTTTTAAGACTAAATTTGTCTTACTGTGCATAAACAATTTAAACAAGTCTGATTCTGAGATTAAAGTCAGAATTGTTCTCTTTTGTCAGTGACCCTAATCCTCAATTTACAGTAGATTAAAATAGAAACAGAGTTAAAAGGAGAAAAGATCCATAAAAACATCTCTAATGTTGTCGTCCATTAGGCATTAGCAAGGATGTGAAAATCAACCTACTTTCAAAAAAATTGACAACTTTACAGTAATAAGTATGAAAAAGCTGAGATTCTTGCCCAATTCTGCTCCTTTACTTAATGTATAATTTTAATAAAGGAGAAAAATATAACAAATACTGTTTGGGCAATGAAAGGAAGTGCAAGTTGACAAAGATCTGCGCTCTGAGACCTCCCAATGCGGCTGTTGCTGCTACACAGTATCTAAAGCCGAACCCTCGCTGCACCGAGCCCAGGGGCTGATGGGGGTTCTCCGGGGAGCCATTAGTGAGCGGCTCGTCAATGCGGTGTGCAGGGAGGAGGCGCAATTCACGGGAGAGTGCCGAAAGAACTCACAACACTCTAACAACACCTGTCACCCCTGCGCTTAATGAGAAACACAATTAGCAATTAACAGTGCGATCTGTCAGGGCTAATACCTGCCTCCCTGCATGCACGGACACACACACGGGGAGGGAAACCAGACCCCTTTTATCAGCACTTCCATGCAGGTATGAAATGAGCCTAAACAAGCAGATCAATTAGACAGGTGATGTAATGTTGTGAAACCTAAGCTGATGCCTCGGTGGCAAATCTTCTTGCAACATCCTCACTGCTGCTTCACAGCGACTGTTAGGATGGAAACTAAGGAGGATTTTTATCACCCTGCAGGGAGCTCAACCTAAAATGTGAATAAGCTGTGCAGTGGTCATAGATCAGGTGGCAACAGCTACCACTGTGTGCAATGAAGTCTGTCAAAATCCATTGTGAAGTTGTGTTACAACTGAGAATAGCCGCAGAATTTAGAGATTCACAAGCACTTTTTGGCAAAAAACCCCAAAGAGGTCATTTAAAGATTTAATGAAACACATGAAATCTAAAAATTATTTAAAGGTTTTAGAAAAATGCACTGAAACAACTAATGTCTTAATGAACTGGTAATTGCTTTCTTTGATTTTTGTTTTCTGCTGAAGCAAAATTTACAAAAAAATGTAACTTTCAAATAGGTCTGTCACGATAAATTTTGCTGGGTGATAAATTGCACTAGAAGTTATTGCGATAAACAATATTGAATAATTATGTCATCCTAGTATTCATTCCCACATTAAGATGGTTAATCTTAAGTGAGAGGCGATGGCGCAGTTGGTAACGCTGCTGCCTTGCTGCACCAAGGGCCCAAGTTCAAATCTATGTCTTTGCTCGTTTGTTAAGCATTTTGAAGAAACTTCAAAATACTAAGCTCCATGCAAGACCACAAGCATCTTACAGTCTTACAACACTTGTCAATGCTAAAAGGAGTCTTAAATTATCCTAAAATATCATCACCGCACCTACGGGAGGCTTTGCTACTGGATGATGTTAAAGTGCAGAAATTGCCTACAGTAGTTTAACTTTCATCGGTAGTAATTGCAAGAAAATAAGAAGTTCTAAAACTAATTTGTAGGAAAATGGAGGCAACTGGATTCACATGTACAGTAGAAGAAAGTAGAAAGAAGTGGAAGTCCAATGTCAATGTTCCACAGATTAGGAGCAGCGACAGCGAATGCCCGGTCTCCTCTCCTTTTCAGTCTGGTTCTAGGAATATGCAAGAGAAATTTATTATTTGACCAAAGTGTTCTTGAGACGGAATGGCTGTGAAGAAGGTCTTGAAGATAAGTCGGGGCGAGGCCATATAAGTCTTTAAAAACCAATAAAAGAATTTTAAAATTAATACGATAAACTGGCAGCCAATGCAGAGAGGCCAATACTGGTGTTATGTGGTCTTGTTTCCGGGTTCCAGTTAAGTCCCGCTGCGGCATTTTGAATCATTTGGAGACGCTGTAAAGGAGATTGGTCCATATTTTCATATAATGAGTTGCAATAGTCTAAACGTGTAGTGATGAAGGCATGGATACGTTTCTCAAAGTCTTTAAGACAGAAGCTAGATTTAACCTTTACGTGAAGGTAGATAGATGAAAAAAAGATAGATTTCATGACAGAACTCACCTGCTGATCCAATTTAAGAAAACTGTCAAAAATGACACCCAGCTTACTAACAGAAGACAGAAAAAAGGAGCAAGGGAACCAAGAATTTTATCAGGTTTACTAATAAGGCTCTTTTGTCCAAACAGAATAATTTGAGTTTTATTTTAAGTGAAAAAAATGTTGGTTCATCCATTGGTCCAGTCCAGCAGAGAAAATGTTTCTTTGGTATGAAGCAAACTTGGGACTTACAATTGTGACAAAGAAGTGTCTTTTTGTAGTGAATGTAAATGTCTGAGTAAAAGGACAGCTTCAACTTTTTTCAGAAAACCACTTTCTGTAAATGATGCATAAGGTAATAATTAGAAAATAGCTCATCTGTAACCAAGTCATGTATTAGACTTGATATTTTATCCAATTTTAATTCCCATCAAAACTAAAATGTAAAAACTGCTGCTTCTATCTTCAGCTCTTTCCAAGTAAATCTAATTCATCTTAAGGTGTAATCCAGCCTAAATGTAATTAGGTACAATTCTGGTCAAATCAGTTCACTCTATGGATGTTTCTGAAATGACAAACTGTAAAATGTTTTCAAATTTAGACGTTCAGCATTCAGGGTACACAACCTGACTAAAAGATGAGGAATCATTTGTGTTGCCTGGTGGTCTTGCTCTGTAGCTTTCCGTTATCAGTTTGTTGCTTTATTTTTCTTTTATGGCTAAAATGTGTCCTGTCAATGAATCGCAGTGGGCAACGGTTAAGTGAAGTTTTTCAATTATTGAGCTGTCACAAAGAATCATTATGTCCTTTTTTTAAGCAGGTGGGAGTTTTTGAATTCATACGTCTTCAGCAACTTGAATGCATTCTGCTGAATAAAAAGCTGTGAAATTAAATGGTACTTAAGATGGAGAGTTTGTTTAAATTCCACTTTGTGAGGTAAATATGAGAATTCCTTTCAGTGGCACAGAAAGTTGTCAAAGAAGCTGTAAACAGCTTTCCTGATTTCAATTCCTTATGTTCAAGTGTTTTTTTTTTTCCATTTCAGAGACATGTTGAAAACTTTTGCATTATGAATTTTTTGACGAAACTCCCTCTGTAAAACAAAAAAAGAGAAACCCATCCACCAGCACACACAATCGACAACAGCATTGTTCTAATTGGATTACACCAAATGTGTGTCTGTTTGCATGTGTGGCATCTCCAGCATAGTAATTGTGTCAGCCTTGTTGGTCAGCAGGGAATTGAAGTGTTAAATCCAATTCTGAATTTGTTTCTCTTGTACAGAGGAGGGGGAGATGTAGCGTGAGTCGCTACCATATGTTCCCATCCCCAATTCGGAGGGATTGAATATGGATGAGGAACAACACGGGGTCCTGGCGTCACCACTGGTGGCACGTTTACACTCTGATGGTGTATGCTTGTGTGGTATCAGACGGGAAGTGGAGTTGTTGGCGCCAGTACTGTAAAGCTGAGTAAGAATTCAAATAATGAAGGCAAAATGTATTCGGTGGTTTTGATGCAAAATTGGATTTACAGTGGACAGTAATATTCATGATCCAGCAGACTCCAGGTAGTGGAAATGTAGTGGTTCCTGGGATGTCATGAACGTCTGAACATTTTTCCTTAGTCTAGGGTGAAACCTTTACTAAACATCCTGTAATTCTCTAAATCCAGCTGTTCTGTATAGGACTCTTTTGTTTGCCTCTTAATGGACAAGCTGCATAGAGAATTTTAAGTAATTCAGCAGGCAGACCAGGGACACATTTATGGAGAACATTAAAGCAGAGTTAGGTTATAAAACAATATCAAAAGCACAGGGCATCTCACAGATCACTTACTCAGTCATTTGAAAAAATGAACAATATTTCATGACCATAAACTTACCAAGACAAAGTTTTCCACCCAAACCAACAAGACTGGCAGCAACCAGAGGCCAATGCTGGCTCTTAAGAAGCTTTAGAGATCCACAACTGAACTGGGAAAATCTGTCCAAGGGAAAATGTTATCTGTGAACATCACAAATCTATTTTTTATGAAGGAGTGGCAAGAAGAATGCCATTTGAAGTGTTTTTTAAGCTATTGAGAGGACACGGCAAATATGAAAGACAAAATTTGACTTTTTATGCAAAATACCATGCGGTGGAAAAATACCAGCACCCTAAAATATCCTCACAATGAATAATGGGTGTCTCTATCAACAGGGACAAGAAATCTAGTCAGAGTTGACAACAGGCATTAACCTATTGCCAAAACTAGACCGGGGAGGTTTAGATCAATGGATATTCATTTGTTAGAATGGTCTAGTCAAAATCCATACCTAAATCTAATTAAAAATCTGTGGTAAGTTTTGAAATTTACCTTCCACAATAGCTCTCCTTCAAGTTTGACTGAGTTTAAACCTTTATGCAAAGAAAATGTGGAAAGGAAATTGCAATCGTAGTAAAATAGTGACTAATGTGGTTGGAATGAATTAGGGAAGACAGTTTTATATCCTGTCACTTAGAAAAGACAGATTTAGGTAAGAGGAAAAGATCAGGTGACAATGAAAGTCCAAATATTTATGAACGTTTCCTCCAAACACAGAAAATATATGGAAATCTGGACATAGAGCTCAAGAAAAAACTACCAGATCAAAACTAATTTACTAATTTGTATATACAAATAAAATTTGAATGTACAATCTAAAAAATGTGCAACAGCACATATCAAAAAGCTGATGTTACTATTTGACTGACAAAGTTTCTCAGAGGAAGTGCCACACAGATGCACAGAACAGCAATCAACACCCTACAGTAAACATGTTATGTACACCCCAAAACAAGGCATGACTCCCATGGTTTGCAACTTGGAGCGAATAATGAGGTGTTAACAAGTTGTAACAATATTTTTTCTAATATCCAGCGATGCCTTTGTTTTCAGACAGAGAAATATGAAGACAGTCCTAGGATGTGTAAATTGTAGTTACCAGGGGGATAGATGAAGATAAGCAGAAGGAAATGGTGAATATAATGAGAGAAAAAAAAAAAATTTCAACAGATGTGCATGTTTTGGCTTTTGTTTTCTCAAGTAATACTAAAAAGGTAATAATTAATATATTAGTTTGTGAATTTGTTAGCAGTTTAGCATAATGCCCACTGAGTTTAATGGAAATTTCAAGAGACAGGCTAATTATTTGGCATTTAGTCTGTTACTGATGTTACTTCCACAGAGATTGCCCAACTCAGCCCAGGTACACCTTCGCAAAGTAAAACCAGCAAATTGTTTTACATAAACTAAGATTATACAGATAAGACAAAGCAACTCTCTATAAATTTTACCATTTCTTTTCAATTAAAAAGTTTATTAGCTTGTGACAAAGGCCTCAAACCAACCATCTATTTGAACTTATGTTGCAGCCACCAGACCTGGAAACCTTACATTCACCGCATTGACCATTAACGTGTCTGCATAACAAAGTATTGTAGACTCAAATGTGAGATCATCAGTCTTACAGGTAAAGCATGACCCACCCTGGGTCATCAGGGGAACAAATATTCCAAAAACAGGAACCATCTGCAACATAGAAACTGAAGAAGGAACCAAGGTGTTCCAACAGGCCAGTCAAAGTCCAGATTAAACTCAATCTGATCATACTAATGCCTGCAAGGATTTTGAGTTTTCACAAAGTAAATGTTATATTTTCTTCATTTATTCAAAAATTTGGAAAAGGTTGCTAATTATTCGACTTGAAGGGACCATTTTGTTGTAGTCTTAAATGAATGACTCATGTTATGATGAGCAGTTCTTAATTTGAGGTTGAGTTCAATAGATCTACCACTTGCACAGATCTTTCATAAGCTTCACATCTTCCCACTTTTATGCAGATTATATTGAGCTAAACTACTTGTTTAAGACTTCTGAGATTTTCAAACTGTGTAGAGCTAACTTTTCCACTGAACTCAAGTGGAAAGGACGGGTGTTTGATCATTTTAAGAGGGCATGGTTCATCTGATCAGGCAACAAATTGGACTTTTGAGTTTAATCATCAAGCCAAAATTAAGAAATTTAGTTGTCATTTTCAACGAATCAATGTCTTTAAGGTGATTTAAGATACTTTTCCAAAACCGAAATAGCTTCAAACTAAAAAGTTTAGTGGCAAAATGTTATTACGTTATTATTCAAACTTGCTTCTCCTCAAGATCTTTTAAAATATCTACTTTTAAATATTTGTATGTGTTACTTTCCCATTTGACTTTTTAATTATGTTTCAATGTAATCATTTTACAGGGTTCTTGGTGTCTTTGGGGAGCATGTTATGATTTTTATCTTTGAAAGAATTTTATTGCTTACTAGATTTTAAACCACATCACTCCTGGACAATGTCAATGAAATATCAACTTTAATTTCACTGCGGGAGTAAAAACCAAACATTTGGACTGAAGAAGAGGGATTATCCCATAAAAACTGTTTTCTTAAACGCCCTGTTTCTGAAACCACGTAACTCGTTACAAAGAGTCAGTGGACATTTTATGCAACACAAAAATATTTGAGCTGAAGATCGACAGAAATGTCCTCAAACTTCAGATTGTCTTCAGTTGATCAGATGTCCAGACGATTGCATCTGCTTTGTATTAAGAATGTTCCTCTTTACAGGCATTATTTCTTTGCAAAGTTCAGTTGCATCCATTTAGTCAACAGCAGTTTTGAAGCATCACTCGACCCCACAATGCTACACTTTCTTCTTCTGTCTCTGTTGAGCTCCCCACTCTACTTTTTTTTTAGCTCATGAGAGGAGACGTAGCCATAAATCTCAGAGCAGCTAATGAACTGCATTTAACAATAAAATGCACTGGAAATGGAACATTTCATTTACAAGGAGATCAATGGCAGAGACAAACGCCCTTCTCGGTGCGACTAGTTAGCGGGATGATGTTCCGCAGGCAATCCAATCAATCACCGCACACCGACACAATATCAATCAGATGAGGGGATACAAGAAAACAAAAAAAAAAAAAAAAGATTTCAAGTATTTCTGGTAAAATGTATGCAGGGTCTTTATTTAAATCAAGCTTCTCGTCACTTAATCAAAAGTCCACAATACTCCCCTTATATTTCTTGGATAATGTTCCTGTATCTCTTTCAGTTCCAACTCAGTTCCCTCTTTTTCCTTCCCCCTCATCCTCAGCAGTTAAGAGGCAAAAAGAGGAGAACAGTGAGTGATAACCATCCGGGGAGTCGAGTGCTCCATCACCACCATCTCCATCTGCGACCCGACAAGTTCATAATGCCAGGCATCTGCTTTCATTTATAAAGACCTCACTTAGCCCTCTCACACACACATACACACACACACTTGCAGTCTCTCCAACTCTTATTCTGCACCCAACCCTCCTCGTCTTCTACCCATCCGGCTGGCTCTTGTCCTTCTCGTTCTTCTGCTTCTTTTAAAAAAAGATCCTCTTAAATAACTCAGAGTGGAATGCTTTTCACTTTCCTTTCGCTTTGGTTTGAGTACATCTGCAAATTAGTGCAAAAATGAAGATTTGCGAATAGTTTTTATTTGTCCATATTAGCAAGATTATGGAAGAAAGCTTAAGAAAAAACTAGATAATCACTGAACAGATTTTGGGAACTTTAAGCATTGTTAAGTTTTAAGATTAAAAATGTTAGTATTCAAGTGTTTCATTTTGTATGATGTTCTTTAATATTTACAACTACATTAAATAGGTTTAAAGTTGTCTTCTTAAGAAACTAAATTCCTTTTTATGAACTAAATTATTTTATATTTACACTGCAAAACAGAAGTTGGCGAACAAGGCACTTGTAGCCATTAGGGGGCGCACTTCTCCCACAGTACAAAAACCGATCTTACGAGAAAACAAAAAGAAAGGAGAGAAAGAAGACAAACTTGCTGTATTCATTATGAAGTAAATTTTCTGAAATTGGTTTTTATCGTGAAAAATAAAATGAAACATCTGTTGTAAATATATTTGGATACATTAGTGTGTCCTCAGAGGGCTGCATGGAAATCACAGGCAGTGTATGTGTGTCTGAGATTTGGTGCACGTACATGCTTCATTTATGCAATAAAGTGGCCACACACAGCTTCAAAACCAAAAAAACAGACCAGAGCTTTGAACTGAAGAGTGGCCCTTAAGTAGTTCTGATGCTTGCACTTCACCATTAAACTTCTGCCTGGGAGACTAAAAAGACAAATTATACAACGAGGAGGAAAGATTTGGATAGTAAACCAGGTAGAAATGTGTTATTAAAGCAATTACCCCCGACTAAAAATAATATAGACAGTCCCAACAGAAACAAACAACATTGCTAGTTTTCTTATATTAGCTGAAGCATAAAGGTTTGCAATAAAACATGGAGTATGTATTGAGACATCAGCGCTAGTTTTAGCTCCTACAGGAAGGGACTTTTAGAGCTCTTACACTATTTTACAAAAATGTTTGTAGCAGAAGGGGTTTACATCGGCAAAAGTGTAGCAACAGACTTAATTAAATGAAAAAAATCTAACTTGGGGTAAGAAAAGAAAGAATTTTTGCATCATTTGAACGCTTTGTGTAATATCTCATTTCCATTTCTTTTTTGTCTATTCCACATTTGGACCAGTTAACTCATGAAATATAATCAAAACATATTAAGAGAGGAGCTATATAGCCAGTTTATCCTACAACAAACAGAGAAGATTTTTTTATCATAAAAATTTTTACTTTTCCTGAAAACAGGTAAGAGGTAGAAACGAATTGATGCATCCAGTTGCGACAAACTGAGTACAAAATGAGCAAAACTAGAAAAGTGAAAAAAGTTCCACTGATTTTGAAAGGGGACAGTAAAAAAATAAAAACATTTACTCAGAAACTACAGACAGATCCTAAAGTTGTGTATCAAAAAGGTCAAGATTTTATAAGTATAAGGGGATATTGAGAGTTAAGTGAACTGAAACATCCCCAAAAATGCAAAAAAGGTCAAACTTGTTGAGTTATTACAAACTATTAACAGCAGCTTCTGGTATATACATGTTCAGACATGGGTTTACTTCCATTATTTAAAGTCATGCATGTTTAGCATAATTTGTTACCCTAAATTACCTTTAGGTTCATGTACATGAGAACTATGTTGCGCCTGTGATGGACAGGCAACCGTACAGAAAACCAGACGGAGAATCACAGATTATTTTTACTTTGCTTTGAAGAAGGGAGCACTATAATTTGAAAACTCAAAATGAGAAAAAAAAGAAAAGACATGCACCTAAACTACTAGTGCAATACTGAAGTTTTAAACAATTTAAGACATTCTTTTTCAGAAAGCAAAATTACATTTGTGTATCTTCTTAAAAACTTTGATGAAAGTAAAGCAAGAAAACAAAGAAACATATAGACAATTGATACTTGGTAATTGCACTTGTATTCGTAACAAACTATAAAAGGTCCAGAAATCACTTGCAGGAACATGAAGTTGGATGTAGCATTTCCCAGCTCTCAACCAGAGGAGATTTGAATGCTTATTTAAAAGCTTTCTGTTTCTTATAAAGTCTCACAACAGACAATGAGAAGGCACTACTTTAAGCAATACCCACCAAACTAATGCGATAGTTGCTGGTTTAGAGTAAAAAGTATATAAAGAGGATAGTTTGTATGGCAAGCTCAATGGTCATATATTGCATACATTTATGGTGCGTCTTTATCGGGTGAGATTTTTGCTTACTAGTAAGTTGCTTACCATACCTAGTGGTCAAATAGTCCCAACAGATGAGTGAGCTACATTTACTATTTTAACACTGAGTAATTATTTAGTTCTGTATTTTCATTTGCACCAAGTTAAGCCAAATAAGCAAAAAAAAAAAAAAAGGTTTTTAATATTGTTTTATTATTTTTGGTATTATTACTATTATTAAGAAAGCTATGTCACTTTTCAGTGAAACTATCAGACAGAATGTCATTATTTAGCTGTAAATTTTCAATTCTGATGGAAGCAGAGCTCAGTTTGTCAAGTAAAACTGGTTGGTAACACTTTTAATGGTCACATTAAAACTTTTTGTCCATGCACATAAATATTTCCCTGAATTTTATAAGTTACACAATACACAATACATTAATGATCTGCTGTTGTTGTACCAACCGCCTAGACCCCTCAGGTTTTCTGGTTCTGGTTCTGCTCTGCATCCCCAGAACCAGAACCAAACGAGGAGAAGCAGCATTCAGCTTCTATGCACCACA
>CAEGAE010062284.1:0-19315 GCA_903067095.1 Girardinus metallicus | reverse complement strand
CTATCTATCTATCTATCTATCTATCTATCTATCTATCTATCTATCTATCTATCTATCTATCTATCTATCTATCTATCATTTTAATCATTAAAGAAATACTTAATTTGTTACTGGGACTCTGAACAACCTGTTCATTATTATTATTATTATTATTATTATTATTATTATTATTATTAGTAGTAGTAGTAGTAGTAGTAGTAACAATGGGGCAACAACAACAATAATAATAATAGAAAAAATATTAATATTTATTAATATAATAAATAATAATAAAATTTTAAAAATATTATTATTTGTTGTTGTTAATAATAATAATAATAATAATAATACATTTACAATGCAAGCAACATTTACAATGCTTACAATGTAAATTACACAATAATTTACATTGTACTAAAACAATGACAATAAAAAAATACAATGTTTAGATAAACTTTTAACTTAATATTTGTTCCCATGCTTATTTTTACGCATTTAAAAAAATATATATAAATGCTGAAATGATTTATTCAATTATTGTGTTATTTTATGATTTGTTATGTAAGGTATGTCTATCTTGCATATTAATATTTATTTGAACTATTGAGTTAACTCATTTATTAAAAAGTAGTCTAAGAAATATATATTTATATATGTATATGTTTATATGTAAAACTAAACTTGATTAATAAGACCTTTGAGCTAACAGAAATAGATTTGTAAAATCAGTCAGAGTGGCTTTCTGTATAATCTTCAAGACTCCTCTGCATTCAGAGAGGAGCCGAGAAACATTGATTTTAGAGATAAATTGACCTCATTACCATCTTTTAGTCAGTATGTGCAACATTTTAAAAACTATTTTGCAGTAAATTAACTGCCTGGAACTGCTATTAAATTGAAAAGCTGTGCATTAGTATTTCATTTTAATGGTAATCCATATATATAAACTTTAGAAATACATTACATACCTTTCACTCATGTCCATGCACAGTGTTGCTCTGAATACAAACTATGGCTGTTGAACAGCAACTACAGCTAGTAATTAATCTATGCTCACTGTAAAAGTTTTACCAACCATAATATCTCCAGATAGGAGTCAAACTTTCTAGTAATCTTTACGCAGTGGCCATTATTAATAGGTATTTCCACATTTTTGTTAAAGATTTGGCTGTTCTTTTGCTCATTTCTCAGTCCTTTCACCCAAACATGTTGTCATATTGAGCAGTGTCTGCTTAGAAATAAAAATAATAGGTCAGTGAAGGAATAAAGATGAAATGTAAGACATAAAAAACGATCTACATCAGATTAATTTTGCAAGTATGCCTCTAAGAAACAGGAAAAAATAAATCCAGCCATCCAACACGGGACCTGAAGGATGTATCTTCCTTTAGTTGTTCATATACTGTTGTATGCCAGGTTTTCAGATCGCAGTTTCTGTTTATTTTGTTGGACCTGAAATTCTTTCTTTATGTACCAGCTGCTTTATTCTACATCTTTTTCAAAGATTCAGCTAAAGATTAACAACAATGCATTGTGTCTTTGCAACCAGCTGCCGGAACATAGACTGTGTAAAGCTGGTTATTTGCAAAGTGTCTGTCATGAGTTGTGCTTAGTTTGTTCCTTGAGTTTCAGAGGCTTTTTTACACAGAGATGACTCATGAGTTCATCATAGGTTCAAGATTTTGCATGTTGTATTTGTGCTTTTCATCATGCATGTGTTTATTTTGTATTTTGAGTAGATTCTAGTAGATGTTTCTACAGGGCCTCTGGGTATTGGTCTCTGCAGCTTCCAGGCTGCTTGAGCTGTAAGTTTTTCTCTGTGCTGTTTGGGATCATTTCCAGTCTCTCTGTTAAAAAGTCCTACATCCACCCAGTCCTGAGTTGTGGTTTGTTTTTGGATTTAGAAGACATTTGGACCTTCATCTACAAGGTTGGAGAAAGGTGTTTACTGTCATGACTATGGAATTGTTTGGTTATTATTATCAGTCTAAAAGTTCCAGCTTTTCTTTTTTTTTTTTTTTTTTTGCCTTTCTAAGCTCAAAGAGAAGCAACAGTTTATGATCTCAAAAGTAAAGCAAAGCATAATATTAATTTTATCATTTTTGCTACAAGTACTATCTTATGACAAGGCAGATGTCATAAGATAGTACTTGTAGCAAAGTACTATGTCTGACTTCTGCTCACGGCTGAAGTCAGACATCCCAGAAAGTGCAAAGGCAACAGGTGCTTTCTCTGGCTGTAACACAGCTACCCACCACTCACAACTTTTCTCCCACCCTTTGCCTGCTGGTCAGCTGGCTGGAAGAAGACCACTCTTTTCAAGTGATTACAAGATAAATCCTCAAGAAAGACAAATTTCAAAATGCCACCATGAAATTCATGAAAGATTAAAGGGACGAATGTTTTTGTACCCATGGTTATACAGTAGACTTCTGTATGATATGTATGGGGTTTAGGAACCACAAATAGCTAACATCTACAAATAGTTGAAACCTGCTATAAAACACTTTTAACTGCATGTTTTAATAGTTCAAGCACCAAATATGGCTTGATATACATTAACATGCACAGAGGAAATCTCTTATCACAACCAGGGAAGCTAATGTCTACTGTCTTCCTCCTCACCTGTCTTGAGGGTTCAGCCAATCACTGCCAAGGAAACTAATTAGCACTCTTGGATTGGCTGCTACAAATAACAGCAAAGTAGCATTGCCTCAAGGTTTTTCAGCTTCCCAAGTTGCAATTCCTTTCAAATATTTTAGATAAACTATGGTTTTCCATGAATAATTTTGGGTTACGTTCCACAGCTGCAAATAAATGACTACACAAATACTGAAAATAACAATTAAAACAACATGTTGCACTTTTGCTTCTGGTGGCAAAACTGGTGCCTTTGTTTTTTTAAGTAAAACTGATTAGATTATGTCATAAATTTTCTTTTACATTTTTTGTGCTGTACCATTTTACCGGGGTATTCTTAAGTCATAGTTATTCAAACCATGAAAATCTCATACTGGTCTGTGCCTTCAGGCCTTTGGTACTGTACATTTTCAGTGGATGTTATGCACACCTTCTGGATATCACAACCTTCACCTTCAATATTTCCAGGGGAAGAATTATGTGTATGAGAACGTTTGGACTTTTATGACTAAAAGTGTTGCCTCCACTGCAGTTCTGCTCTTTGATTTAATTTATTCATTGGCAGGCCCAGCCAAAGTTTGAAATATTCAGACAGAACAAGGGCTTGAGTAGCAATTTATGTCTATGTAAAACCCTAAAGTCGAACAGATTATAAATTCCCAGAAGAAAAATAGGCCGCCTAATTTTGGTTTTACAGCCACATCCCTCACTGCTTTCTCTCAAACTGCGGGCACAACTCAAAAGCGCTGAATTATTTTCTGGGGGCTGTTTTTATGCAGCAGCTGGCATCTCTCGAGTGAGGCGCTGCACAATCTGACCAGAACAAGATCTATACATGTCACTGCAACAGCGCAGGCAGAAGTACGCTATCTTCTGCAGACACACGCGGGAGAAAAGCTAATCAATTTGGGAGCTCTTCTGATTTGTGTGCTGGAGTTTCATTGGGGGTTGCGTCTTGTAAAATGTGATTATCCACTTCAGCTAAAGTTGCGAATGCAGCAATGGAGATTGCAGGAGAAGAGGAGGTACGTCCGTCTCATTCCCCACGCTGTATGTGTGATCCAGCTGTAAAACAAATTCAACACTGAGAAGCCCCCTCAAACACTAAATAAATCATGCGTCTTGTAGCTGCAGTAATCTTACGGAGGGATTGCTTCTTTAATGGACCCTGCTCTCTGGTGAGCTAACTGTTACTGTGATCTACAGCGGGAACATATCAGCATCTGAGAGAGACTTTTAATCTCTCCATACAGGTTAAAGCAGAAATATCCAGGTTTAACTGTCTAATTCTACATGGTGTCAGTTTAAAAGCCTGCAGCCCTCCAAAAACACACTGAAAGTAAATCATCAACTCGACTGTCTGCTGCGACACTTCCTCACAGGCTGAGCTCGGGAAATGTGTGCTCTGAATACTATGGTCCACGTTTTTCATGTCTGCTGCTCGATTCATTAAAAGTCAGTACCTTCTGCTTCAGAAGTAATTGTTTCTCACTCATCTTTTTCGATCGTGATTTAAAGCGGAGCTAATCACTGTGAATTTATCTCTGAGTAACAGAAGGCCTGAACTTCAATCGTTCCAACTTTAAAAAATAATATGTTTGTGGACGAATAAGCTCAGTTGCTCATGCTGGACTGTTGTTGAATGAAAAAGGAGGGCACAACATGTTCGGATGCTGAGGCAGCAGTCAGTTTTAACCACTGCTGACAGCTTAGACTTTAGCTATTTTATGTGATCAAAATCCAACCAAACAGTTTGTGGTTCAAGGAAAGGGAGACATGGTTTAACATTGTTACTATAAATAAAAATATAAAAAACATGACGCATGCATTTGTTTTCAGCTCCATTTTACTCTGATCCACAGAAAAAAAACAAAAACATTTTTGAACATCTTTTACATCATTTACATTGTCATCAGAACGAAGTGGAAACAAAAGCCCTATGTAAATATGGGCTTTATGGACTAGAGGCAAACCCTAATTTGTGAACACTAAGTTCACAAATTAGGGTTGTTTCATCAGGAAGGTTATAAATGAAATTTGAGCCAAAATCCGTTGAACAGAACAGAATTTCCTCACATACAGCCTGAAGTGCTTTCAGGCTGTATGGGATGGATTTCTTTAAAAGGACCTTATTTAAAGAAATCCATCCACAAACCCACGGAACAAAGTTATCTGGCCAGATAAGAGCATTTTGGTTTATATGCAAAACACCTCATTTCATCAACATCTCAGACGTTGATGAAACTGGTCAAAGTTAATAAAAACCTGTAATAGGCTGCACAACAAAAACCAGAACTACAATGAAGCCATATTTTATGTGTTTGAATGGCCTAGTCAAAGTCTAGATCTAAACCGAATTGAGAATCTGTGGTAAGACTTTAAAATTACTGATCACAGACGCTTCCCGTCCAATCTGACGGAGATTGGGCTATTTTGTAAAGAGGAATGAGGAAAAATTACAACTTCTGCCTCAGAAAGCTGAATCCAAAGTCACACTGCAGATTTTATATTTATATTCATAAGAAACTGTGAGAACGATGCATTGATGTCCTTCTACTTTACGATTACTTTGTGTTAGTCTATCACACAGCTAAATTCATTAGCTATGCATGAATTATAATAAAAAGGGGTAAAGTTAAGTTGATCAATAAGCTGATTTTCAAAAATTCAAGTCAAACTAACAAAAACATTAAACTTCTAATGATCAGAAACTGAATTTTGAATGAGTTTAAAAAGGGACAAAAGAAAACATTTTAGCTATGCTGATAATAAAAAAAAATCTCTGTATTAATAAACAGAAATATCTTCAGCTCATCTGTATGTTTTCATGAGTTTCCAGTATGTAAACATATAGACTTGTATTTTTGCTTGGAGAGTTTAACAAGAAGACAGAAGCATCTGAGAAACAAGCCTGTATCCAGAAGCTGTTTCATTGTCTGCCTCCAAGCAGGTAGCTCTTAATCTCACCTATGAACACATAATTCCTCATTTGTTTCATCGGTTCAGAAATCAAAGTGTAAAAACTCCAATTTGCTTGTGAACACGAGCAAACCAAGTAATTCAGGGCACGGAGCTGTTGCCAGGTAACTGGTGGAAACTGGAGGAAGTTACGGCTCCCACCTCCAGTTCAGAGCTTAGAGTTAACAGTAAGTCGGTGATCAGTTCTTAATATCCTGATATTATGAGCAGTTTATCGCAATAAATGATAAAAAATGGACTGAATTCTTTGTAATATTTACTTGTAACGTTTACTCAAAGAACGTGGCACTAGAGTTCCACATTCATCAAGTCACATTCACTGATACACAGAGTATTGGGCAGCTTGGGGTTGAGTGTTTTGCACTGTGACACATCAAAAGGTGGCAGGAGGAAGTTGGAATCAAACCCAAAACCTTTGGATTACAAGACAACTATTCTTCCCACTGATCCACAGTTGGTCACGTTCTCTAGGATTTATGGAATTATAGATGATTGCTTTTGCTGGAACTGCACAATTGGTATTTTGCAAAAATATGGCTCTGGGGTCCAAATCCTGGGTTTTTTCTTCATGGAGTTTGCATGTTCTCCATGTTTGGTTTCTCACAGGCTGGTAGCCTCCACAATCCAAAAAACATGACTGTTGGGTTGATTGGTTTGACTAATTTGCCCTTAAATGTGAGTTTGTGCTTGTACCCGGGTTGGCAGCTGAATGTAGGCGTCCTCTGCAAGAATGAGTGGATATACAGAGAATGGATGGGTGTTTTTGACAGTGTTAAATGGGATCTGTGAATCATTTACAGTAAAAAAGGTCGATTGTTTGTTTACATTTGAGAACTAACTCACAAGACATAGAGAATGTAGGAAAATATAAATGAAATTTAGGAAGCACTGCACTTCATCACACAATCATTTGAGACTTAAAACCTGCAAAATGAATGAAAATGGAGAAAGGAAGCCAAACAGATTGATGTATTATAAGAAGGAAGGAAATAAGAAACAGAGAGAAAGATAAATTTGAAAGCAAGAAAGAAACGATGAAAGAAACGTACACAAAAAGAAATGAAGGAACAAAAACAGAGGAAAAAGAAAGAAGCAAATGAACATAGAGCAACTGTCATCTCTAAGTGTTATTTAATGAGTGCAGTTCTGACTGATTCGTCTCATTTCACTGAAAGCTACCAAATCAACATCATATTAAAGTAAAACCCATTTTGATTTATTTTAGCTTTCCGATAAATGATCCCAGCATAAAAAACAGATTGATCTGTTCCTGATTGATAAACTTAAGTTGATTTTAGTTGCGCACTAAGCAATACTCTGTGAGTGAATTGGTGGTAATTTCTAGAATTACCCAAATCTTTGTCTGCCTTGATTTCAAAGAGATCAGAAGATCAGAAGGACAGAAAGAAACTCCGAACCCAGCAGCTGCGGCTTTCATTTTGATAAATGAACACTTCAGGGGCGAATTCATTTGTTTTCTTCTACGTTCTTTATAAACGTACACAATTTGGGAGCAGCTGCCGTTTAATTTGATGCAGAAAGAATAAAGTTCATTATATCATTCTTAGCAGCCAGGAGGTTGATGAATATCACTGGGGAGTGAAACATTACGTGGTTATTTTTTATTCAGACCCTGAATTAAAAATGTATGTTCCCTGACTTTTGGTACAATGTTCTTAGACACTGAATAATTTCTCAGGACTGCCAGATAGTTCTGTACAACCCTGTGCAGTATATTATTTTCTTCCTCCATTAAAACTGTTTTTGAACTGATTATCACTGTGGTCCAATGAAATGTTAAAATCTAAGAAATGTGTTATGTCTCAGCCCACTTTGGACAGTAATGGATGCGAATGTTGAGAGCAGAGGCTCAACTCAGTGATCTGCACAGTGAGACGCCACTGTGCAAGTTTCCAGCAGAGTACAGAAGGATTGTTGCATCAGAGAAAAGGCTAATTTGGCTTTCGTAACTAATGGAGGTCGAAGAAACGCAACCAAGGTGTTATATGGAAACATTATGCAACACAGGTAATTGAAGCAAATCAAAAATGCACTCAGATTTAATAAGCTTTTAGCATTGGAGATTTTTGGGGGGGGAATTTGCAGCAAAAATGAACATCTTTATCACGAATAAAATGGTTGAAATACACAACTTTACAGCCGCAACATTTATTAGATGGACAGAGACGCATTTTTGAAGTGTATTTACTCAGTACGAGATAAAGAAAAACACAATAAGACAAGGTACAATACTGTATTGTATGATTTGGTACAATACAGAGAGATGCAATATAAACATGGTAGTAAGACGGGACAACGGGAAAGAATAAAATATAATGATTCAAAAATAATAAGACGAGAAGATAACTATAATAAAAAATAAAAGAAGATCATATACAATACAATTGTACAATAAAATACAAAAAGATGCAGAAAGAAGAAACGGAATGATAGGAAATGACACAATACAAAACATGTAAAGAATTTACTAAATGACACAGGATACAATACAAAAAGTTTCCAATTTGATGCAATAAAAACACATTTTGATAAGATAAATCATCTGAAGCATCACACGATGAGAAAAACCTTTTATGTACCAAATTAAATACACTGCTTCCAGTGTTTACATCTTAAATGAAAAATAACAGTCATATTTTACATCAAATTTCAGTCATTGTGACTAATTGGAAAGACAATGGAATAATTAAAAAAGACACTGAACTTCTGAATGTACCATACAACACAATGCACCTAGATTTAATTTGTGGTCAACACAAAACAGTGTCGAAAGCTGACTTTATTCTGTGTTTGCACCTTTTTAGTTGCTCCTTTTCTCACACTAGAAAGGCAGGTAGTCTCCAGCCTGGCAGTACAATCTGTAATCAGCAGCAGGATATATTTCCAGAGAGGGCAGCATTAATGGGAGGCACAGAGAGCAGGTAATGGGGTGACAAGGAGGAATGGGTCTCATGTTCAAGCCTCATTCCCTTCAACTACGCAACTGTGTCCACAGTGTGTCTGAGGGCAAATTATACAGAAAGAAAACATCAAGAATAAAAATATACCGTATTATGTGTGAACTAACTGTATCTTTCTTTAAACTTTTAAAACTGAAACGATAAAGTAAAATCTAAATTCTCCGTCTTCCCTTGAAGTCAGGCCAGAACTTTGTCATGAAAGCCACACAATTTCAGTGTTTTGGGGAGGAAGGCCTTTAAGATCTGTCAGCCTGGAACCCTGTTAAGGTTTAATGTTCCTCAACCTTTATTGCTCAGTTTCAAGGCTCACCTCATCTGAGGCGGGCATCAACTCGAACAACTGCTCCAGCTAATTACTGAGCCCTCAGGAATAAAATGAAAGCTGGAAGAAATAGAGGATGTTCCGGCCAAAAATAATTGGTCTGAGGAGATGACGGCTTGCTGATATATTCTGCAGCTCTGAGGCATTAAAAGAGAACAACAAGCTTCTGTCCTCCTAAAGTTTCATATTTTCAAAATCGTCAAGGATTCTTACTTATCCATTTCATGGAGATATAAACAGTTTGGAGAACATCAGGCTCTTCTATGGGGAAACCAAGCTAAAGATTACCGTTCATTTCCTCTTCTGTGGAACTGCTAACTATATGTCACCATAAAAACAAGAAGTGAATAGAAAAAAATAAACAAGCTCATAATATCTGTGAAGTTGCCTGGTACAACTTGGACCTGTAACAGTGCGGACGTCACTGACATGATTTGGGTTTCATTTGCATCTCCAAGGCTTGAAAGTGATTTGATGGAGCAATCAGTGAATTTTTATGAAATATCAGTGAAAATAAGACAACAAAAGCTCAGATTTAGAGGACAAAGGAAGGGTCTGACCACAACTTTAAATTTGCTTATCAAATATTGCGTCAAAACCTGTACAGTAACCGCAATAAAAGGTATTTTTTCCATTTTGTTCCTGTTTCACACAATATTAACTAAGAAATCAGCTGATGGCCAGAATCTAACAATTCTCAACTTGACTAGTAGGTCCTTGTCCAACAACCCATCTTCAGTGTGCATGTTGCTACTGAGTGAAGCGGACTCAGAGTTAGCTATTTTTAGTTTTAATGAGGATTATGAAGGATGTATGGAGATGTGAGAAACTATTTGAAAGGAAACTGTATCTTCTACAATATGGTGAGTCAGGTGAGCAGATCATTCAAACTGTGGGAGAGCATGAGAGAGTGAGACTTCAGCAGATAATAGGAAGGCTCAATATATAGAAAAGGGCAACAAGCCACAGACCTGATCTCAGATCAGCAGGAAATGACAGAAGCAGACCAACAACAACTCAGAGAGAACTGAGTGACCTGATCACTATTTGATGTGACGGAATCCGCTCCTCCTTTATCCACCTCCTGATTGCTTCCTAATGAGGAACAGCTAGAGACCACAACCGCCTGTCACACCCTGCAGGAGCACATGGTACAGAGAAACCCACACACAACATGCACACACTTCTGAGGACGCAAAAAGTTGAAACTTATGTTCTGTTCTTTGTTCCCACTGATTTTTTTGCTTTCAGTTTTAGTCTGTTCTCCCTTTATTGGTTTTTTATGAGTGTTAGTTCAATTTCCTTTGTGTTAACTAGTCTCCCTCCTTCCATCCACCTGCGTTGCTTCTCCCACAGCTGTACTACATCTACTTTGATTATGTCGTCTGGTTTCTTTGCAATTGTCCAGCCCTGCCTCAATATTTAAGTTTTCATTTATTCCTTGCTGGTTTCTCCATTACACTCACACTGGATCCATGTCCCCTTCCCTCTGTGACAGCTACACAAGTCTTTATTTTTCATTATTAAAAACTCTTAATTTCACCTTTATGCCTCTAGATATGCTTTTGATGAACCAGGTCTAGCGCTGAACTAATCCAGGACCCTTTAATCATCTTCAAGTAATTATTGCTGGTTGATTTATGCAGTCGTTGCGGAGTAAACTTTTAATTTCCCACCATAATGATAAAAGAGAAGACGGTCCCTCCTGCTGCTGAGCGAGCTGTGCTGGTTTTCTTTTGAAGCCAACTGAACTGCCCTGTTGCATCACTGGGAGCGCCCTCATCACAGCAGGTAAGCATCGACCCCGGCTTTTTTCTTTTCATTTGTGACAAAAGGAGCAGGAGGACTCGGGGTGGTAATCCCACACACACGACACGGTTTGTTTACTCCCTGGTAGCTCGATGCTTTAAATCACAGCAATAAACAACGCCACAATCCTAACTCGCATTTTATTTTCTAAAAGCTCTGGCCCAGAATGTAAGCCTATTTAAATAGAAAGAAAAGCTTTTTATTTACCTTAAAAAAATAAAAGAAAGGATTTCAAAGGAAATGCCTCTCTGTTGTTTAAATCAGCGTTATATTTCTAAGGAAATAAAATGGTAGAGTTTGGTGGTGACATTGAAAAAGATGTGCTGGCCTTGTGTTGAGACAGCTTTGAGTTACTTTAAGTAAATTCAGTCTAAATACTTTAATGCACCTAGAAATACTGTGTTCTTGAATTACTCTATTGTTGTTTTTGTTAATCATAATTAAAATTCAGTGTAAAAATGTGACTTTTACTCTTAACAGAAGATGTAAAAACTAGAAGTAACATCTTTAAATGACGGATAAAAGACTTTTCTCATCATCTGATGCGTTTCATAAGATTAATCCCTGTTTTTCTAATCTTTTGTATTCAGTAAATGTGGAGGTGAGTAATCTCCGTCGTTGAATAAGTGCATTAGATTTTATTTATTCAGATTGTCGTGTGATTCGTTCAGGAAAACGCTGCTTTAATTCATCTGAAGACAGAAATTTGTGTTTATGTCATGCAGCAGCTTTGAAAAATATTCACACCCATTGAACTTTTCCACTGAAACAAAGTCATTAGAAGCTTTTTCCAATATTTATTGACTAATACCATCTCACTACGTGGACCCACCGTCTCACACTGAAACATGGTGGTGGCAGCATCATGCTGTGAGGATAGTTTTGTTCAGCAGGGAACTAAAATAAAATAAAATGCTTCTAAAATACCTTTTAGAAATTAAACTAGGAACCAAAACTATAGTAATGTTTTTCAGAGTACATAAAACATTATGGAGGCGGTTAATAATATTTATGTTTTAAAATTCCTGTATAATTACTTCATAGTAACGCTTTTGTGCTTTTAGATCCATTGTAACAAGTTTGCTCCTATGTTTTATTGGTCGTTTAGGCTTTGACCTAAACGTTGTTTTAGGTCGGAGCCTGTTGATGTGTTACAACGGGTCAGTCAAAGTCCAAACATTAATCCCATGACGTAGCTGAGGCAAGATTTAAGCACTGATGTTCACAGATGCTCTGTCGCTAATCTGAGTATAAACTGTTTAGTAAAGAAAGGATTGTTTTCATAAAACATTTCAGCCTCTACACATGTAAAAATGGCAGAGGAATGCCTTAAAAGACCTGCAGCTGTAACTGTAACGAAGGGTGACTACAAAATATTGGCTGTATGCAAATGCACATCACACTTGTCAGATTTTATTTTTTAAAAAAAGTAAAACTGTCTACCATTTCTTTGTGTTGATTCATAAAATAAAATCCCAATGAGATTAAAATTTGTGGATTTAAATTCATTTGCATCTAAATTTGAAAAGGTTGAAGGCGCATGACTGTTTTTGTGAGGTAGTCTACTAGTTGTTCTCTGGTGTGTTGCATATATTTCTTAATCTAAAAGAGATTTGATTTTAACAGTAATACTGTGTAACAAAATCTAATATTTTGGCTCTTGGATTTCAGGCAAACAGGCAGTTAATATTTAATACCGTTAGGGAATTGATAGCTCAGGCCTTCCACAAGCTGTTTATTTGTGCAAGAAGAATATTAGAACTTGTGGTTTCATTTCAGTTTACCAAAAACTGAAAAGTCTCAGCCGAAGCGGTGAAGGCAGCTCAAGGAGGAGGAAACTGAAAAGATTACGATTTTTACTTCATTTTCAGTCATGTTTAACGCTTCTTTTCACAAATCAAAGACGCAACTGCCACAGAAAACAAAACAAAAATGTAATTACAGCAGAAACAATATTTAGAAACCTCTCAATGCCAAGAACAGAAGGTGTTGACTGAAAAAATGTAGGTAGAAGGAAATAAAAATAAAAAATGGAAAACATCACTGTCATTATTTAAAGCAGAATGGCATCTGGTGGCTATCTCCAGCAGTCCTTGGGCGCATCTTCTGGACCTGTCACCAGTAACAAGGACAATACAATTTAAAAAAAATAAAAAATTTTAGAACCCTTTTTTCTTTCTTTCGTAAAACAGTCTGTTCAATACCCTCCTAAGGGTCATATATGTTTGAAGGAAAATGCTATATGTGGCCATTAGGTTTGAGTTATTGCTTTTTAATCCCATCTCGCTCTAGCTGAGTGACCTTCTGATTGAGTTGTGAGTGAGAGCTGTACTCAAGTCATTTAAAGGTAATCGGCGTCGACGAGAGTAGAAGGAGCTGGGCATAAACTTGAGAATTTTATTTTATTTTTTCTTTTAAAAAAGCCTAGCTTTATTTAAAATCAATATTTAACAGAAAGTTACTGATCTGGTCTTGGATTTTGCCCTTTCAATTAACTGGATTCAAAGCAGAGTGACGAGGAGGTTTATATCTCCACTAATAAGGACGTTTTTAAGCAGATCCACTACCATTAAAGGAGAGAAATTAACAAGCTTTAAATCAGGATGGAGGAATGCAGCATCACATTTTGTTTCAGGAAGTAAAAATTCAATAATAATGATAAAATGTACTGTAATACTGAAAAAAGAAAAAATCCTCATTAGGTGGCCATGTTTTTGTCAAAGCGTCCAAGATTTCTGCCCACAAACCTCCTGTTCCAATCTTCCTTTTGCAACATGTACAGTGTGAGAAAGCTCTTATATTTTGCTGAGGGAAACACCACGGTGATGTCTAAATATATGTACAGACAGCAGCTCGTCCAGTTAAAATAGCAGGATTCTTTCCGATGCATATTTCTTTAGCAGCATGTCTAATATTTAATTGGCTGAGAAGTAAAAAAAAAAAAAAAGTATGTAAATAAAATAAAAAGGAGTACCTAATTAGTATGTAGTGAGTATAGTTGGCCCCCTTGTTCTCTGCTGCAGCTCCTCCCACACAGCCGAGCCTGCCATGTACATATGCTATGCTAGGTAGTATAGCCACTGATGTTGGTGCATAAACAGTTTCTCTTAAACATTAAGTTGTTTCTCTGTCATTAGCACAGCTGCTGCAAACAAGCAATCTTGAGATTGTATGTGCTCTATGGGGGAGAGGGTGTGTGCAGTGCATACACAAGCATGATTGACAGCAGTCCTCTTGGCTTGGATTGGTTGTTTCTAAACATGAGCGATGCATTTCTGCTGATGGCAGTAGGACCACAGAGAGGAGCTTGTTTTTTTTTTTTTTTTTTTTTCCCCAGATTAGCTGTCTCATATTCTACTGTCAAGACATAGACAGTTTTAGCAAATATGTAAAAAGTATATTTTTATTATAGTTACCTAAAGGACCAACCACAAATCACACATGAAGGTACGTTTGGACGTGTCCAAGTTTCAAGAGGAACTTCAATTAGATGATTAGAAAATGCCCTAATTAATATGAAAGTTTTTTAAATACAAGTACTTGAGAATGTCGAAAAATTTGAAGAAAAAAAAAGCAACATAAAGTTGAAACTAAAATATTTTATTTTGATGAGAACATAGAGGATCAGAAGTTGGGCATTTGAAAATTAAGAAATTATTAGTAGGATCACTTTGTTAACTTAGACAAAGAAAGAAAAATATTCTTCTAGCATTCTATTTAGTTTTTGCTCTCTCTTTTTTGGCCCAATGTTTAGGGTACATGCGAGGGTTTAAAAACATTTGCTGTGATTCAGTAAAGTGCATTTCCCGGATAATTGCAATGCAGTTTCCTCCTTTCCGTTCCCACGTGGCTTCTTAAAAATCTTTTGTTTTTAGGAAGTTTCCAGAAGCAGGTTGATTGAAACCCGGTGAGCCAAGTGTATCTGTAATTACCCTGCGCACCTGGGAAACCGGGGGAAGCTGTCGGAGCAGATCGGATCCAAAGACCGTCAAACCTGAAGAAGCGCTAAAAATACCGAGACATCCAGGGAGGGTCAGACTGCAAATTAGCGTCGCGGCTCTCTGATTTTATTCCTCTGGGTTTAATGCAAGACACAAAAAAAAATATATATATATTTTTTGTAAGATTCATTAACCACGCTGATTTTATGCACCATTCTTTGAGATATGTGTGAACTGAGTTTGGCGGGTAAAATGGAAGAAAAAAAAAAATGGTTAAAGTGTCATTACTTTGAAACTAAACTTGAAGGATTAGTAGAATATAAATTTGGTGAGGGGAAACAAAGCAGCAAATTTGCAGACTTTCTTCTTATCATAGACAGCAAGACGTTAAAAAACAGAAATACAGAAAAACCTTGCTCTAATGGAAGACTTTGTTCTACAATGAAGAACAAGAGTTGCTGAAATTCTGCTGTTAAAATTGTTTTTAGGGATGAAGTGATCACTTCTTAATTCAGAAATGACTCATTAAAAGCCTTCTCATACAGCTGTTCTAAACAGAGTACGTCTAATGTGGTGGACATGCGTCATCTTTTACCTTGAAGAGGTACAGTGAATCCTAACATGACACTTTTATCACAAAAGCTCTTTTTGAGTTAAAATTATGCATAACCTTTTGTGGTTTGTAGCACAGCAGTGATTTGATTCAATCTGATACCTGAAACAGTTTTGCTTTTGCTTGTCTGGATTACGACCACTGTTATAATTTTCTTAAATAATGAAATGCTTTTGATTATCTCAGGAAAGTAAAAGTTTCTACTTAATACAAAGGAGATTACTACTTTATCATAAGATAAAACTTATTATTTTTATATGTGCTTATGAGATATTTTTCTTAAGAAAAAAGCTTTGTATATTTATTCTTTTTGTGCACCTGTTTTTAATCAGCCACCTGCATCTTGTTAGCACTCTCCAGTATTTAAGCTTGTTTGTCATTCCCTGCTGGATTCTTCTGCTGCATTGTCTGTCACTTTGCCTGTTCTGTCTCCATTGTCCTTCTACTCCTTAACAAGCCTTTGTAAGATTTTTTTTTTCCTTCATTAAAAAACTCACTTTACCTCCATCCACCTCTGCACTTGGATCTTTTTCATACTAAAACATGAATGCATGTCTCCATAAACGATAGCACTGAGATTAGGAAGTCGTGGGTACGCTTCCAGCTTTTAGATTTGTAGGTGCACTATTTCCAAAAATATTTTTGCCAATTTTCACTTTTTTTTTTTTTTCAAATGTGATGTGCCAATCATTGTCAAAAAATGATCAGAAAACAAAAAAAAAAAAAAAGAGAACGGTGGTAAATAAGGAGACATATTTACATATTTGTATTGTTCTGACAAATGTTCTGTAGGTTTTTTTTTTATAGTTTTGTTTCCTTTGTTATGTGTCACTTAGTTTTTGAAGATGTTATTCACACAAAAATGCTCTTGTTCTGTAGACTCGATATGTGGGAGCGCACCAATGCTCAGAACTACGCCTGTTGTGTTTAATTGAGGCTAAACGTCGTACTGCCTTTGCTTTTCTGCAGCCATTTGCATGACAGTAGAAAGGAAAATGCTCCCTTGTTGATATTACAACTCTGACAGCAATAATGTTGGTAGCAAAAACCACATTATATTTCAAAACAGACAACCATCACCTTTACTGCAATGAACACCTGCTCATTGCATGTTGTATCAATACATTAAAATATGTTTTAAATAATTTATCAGTTTCCAAGTCAATTTAGATACAAGGTCAGCTAAAGTTAGAGTGCTGTATGTAAATGAACAAACATGCAGCACGGGACAAAAACGATTAGTTTAATCTTTGCTCTAAACAAGATGTGCTTTAAGGCTGAAAGAATTGTTAAAGGCAGATGATCAGAGCAAAGACAGGAAAAACGGCTGAGGAAGTTACTGGAAATTAAGTTGTCACTGAGATGAAATGTTCTTTCATCAGTCAGGATTTCTCCACTGTAATGTGATGTTTTTTGCTTTTTTTTTATCACTACTGAAGTAGTATAATTATGTTTTGCTCAAACTGCTTTGAATTTGGAACGTGTTGAACTTTAAGTATTCTGCAAAAGGGTTTTGTGAGAATAGCTTAACTCTGCTTTGTTTATTTAAACCACTTAGTGTATAAGTCAGTTTAAATACAATTGAGTAAGCCAAGTTGAATTATGTTAATGTGCATAAATAAATCAATTTGAAGGATTAATTGAGAAGCTTCTGTAAAAATATAAAGAAGAATCAAGACATTTTTCTTGCATGATTCTCAGGATTAAGCTTTATTCTTGGTCAATTACACCCTTTCACTAGCAAGGACCACGCCACAAACATATGCGTTTAAAGATTTATTGATGAAAGGGATGAGGGAAGGAGGGATAAAGGGAAGGAAGAATGGAGGGTTGAATGATCTTGATTTGGTCATCTGGGGAAAATGATGGAGGGCTTGGGATGTGAAGGCTGAGTGGGGGTGTAGTCTTCGGGAAACAGTTCCTCTTATATATTCCCGAGCCAACATAGGATCCCCAAAAGAGTCCGATTTAAATTGAACAGAGAAGAGAATGGGCTTATAATAATCACTGAGGTTGTTGTGAACCCGTGAACGGTACACTTGTTATGACCAGCAAACTAAAACTTGAACCGTCTGACTGGATGTTGAAGAGGCGGCTCCTATGCTAAAGAATGGGTGGAATAAGGTTTGAGGGAGATGCCGGACTTGACTTAAATGGTTTGAGAACCAGACTTAAGTGGCTGCATTATGGGATTCTGAGATGAGGCATGGACCTTGAGATGAAATGCTGCTGAAATTCTGATCTGAATATAAAGATTGGCTCATATGGGTTGAGGATGGAATTAGGGTGGAAGAGATGAATTGATGAAAGCAAACTGATCAGTTAACTTCTCTCAAGAATAATATCTAAATTTTATAACTGAGAATGATGATACCTGAAAAGCATGAGTGAATGAAGAATTGTAATAGAACAGGGAAGTCAGTTGCATATTATTGAAGACTGTGGCATTGGAGATGGATGAGTTTCTGAATCTGAAGCAGGGTGTCAGAATTTGCAAGAAATTATAGAAGATCAAGGATGTGATTGAGGTTACTGGAATGTGAGCTGCTCAAACCTGGAACTGATGCTAGACTGAGACCTGAATGAGTCTGAATAAACGAGAGTAAACTTCTTACGCCATTCATGTCCCCAAAAGGTGCGCTGCCACAATGATGAGGTTCAAAAGTGCAAGAAAAATGGATTCTTGGGCCATTTTTTGCTTCAACCATTTGTCTCTGAAATAGCCACCAAGCCTATAGAGGGAGTTGAATGTCTTCAGGTTGAATGAGAAAGTCATTGTAGAAGAAAAAACATGCCCTTGCAGGAGTGATTGAGGATGAGTGAGTCTTGAACAGAAGGGATGCTGGCTGCTTTTAATGAATATTGGAAATGCAGGATTTCTCAGAGGAATGATACAAATTGCAAAGTTCAAATAGCCAAGAAATGTAAGTAACTATTAGAAACATCCTTCAGTAGGTAAAATTGAGAAGACTGAAGTGGTTTGATTGCTCTTTCAGGGCTACATGATGAACAAAAGTGAGGTGAACTGAAGTGAAAGCTCCTTTCCGAAATGTGCCAATAAACACCAGAAATCTGGGTGAATGAGGAGGACTTTGAATGTGCGAGTGATGTCTGCTTTAGGTGCCTTGGCCTGCTAAGCGAATAGATTTAAAGATCTTATCGAACCCTTCTTTGACTTTTTTGGCTAGAAGCAAGTCAGCTGTGTCAGGACTTGAAGATAAAGATAATAATAAAGACAATAATAGATGGAATTTGGAATATCTATGCAGTGGAAAAACTCATGAATGAACCTGTCAGAGAGAAAGTTAAAGTCTCTATTGGGATAGGAATGAGAACATTCACCTAAATTTGAAGTGAAGATATTGTTTTATTAAAGTGGAAGTGGGACTGTGGAGTCAGAAAATCCTTGCAAATGTACTGGAGCAATTTGCAGGTGGAGACTGAACTGCCAAGATTGTTGAGATTATTGCAGTTCATCCTGCCCCCTGGTACAGGATAGCGTGGCCCCGTTTGTCGGTGCCCTCAGAAATTGGTGAGTTTATGAAAAGATTGATGTCTGGGTTTTGGGTTGATATGAAGGGGAGGGGCAGTGGGAGACTGCCGATCAGAGGCTGAAGAAGTGTGAGATGAGGAACGAGGATGAAGAGGGTGAGAAATTGAGCAAGTATTTGCTTAATGAGATTAAGTACCGCAGAAACTGTGAGAAAGATGTGCAGGTGGCAAAAATGTGGCTGAAGAGAAACCCAGTATATCCCCTGATTAAATTGTTGAAAACGGTCTGCTATCTGGGCTGCAAAAAACGATATGATATTGATGGAAGCCTGATCCTCTACATCGGAGAATCATGTCAAGAATAATGAGAAATAGTCATCGAATTCGAACCTGGGACCTGGATACCTGATTGTATTAAATTTCTTCAAGGTTTGCAGCAAGATGTGCACATCTTCTACAATTCTATTGTTGAGAGCGTCATCTCTTCTGCCGTAATCTGCTGGGGCAGCGGCGTCAGAGCCAGGGATCTAAAAGGTTCGACGGCCTGATAAAGAAGACT
>CAEGAE010062279.1:0-23677 GCA_903067095.1 Girardinus metallicus | reverse complement strand
TAAGCAATAAAATCCTTGTAAACCGCATTTTGTTGCCTCGCCTCCTTCCCTCATCACAGAGCATCTGCTGGTCGAAGATGACAGGCATTTTACCCTGTTTCATCCCATGCTCCTCCTTGTTTTCCATCGTGGAACTGTGTCGCTCCTTCTCTTTCTTCCTCTTCTTCTTCTCTCTGGTGCTTTTCTCTGGGGGCTCATCAGGGTATTCGGAAGCGCTTTCTGTGGCTGAGGGCTCTAGGGACCAGAAGTAATGGTAAATACATGGGTGGGGTTAAAGTAAAATAAGCAAAGGTTGTTCCCAGAGAAGCTGGGGTAATACAGGAAAAACATCAAAGGGAAAAGTGAGAAAAAACCTAACTTTGCTTCTAATAAATAAACATTTTCTCTTAAGATAAGAAGTATTTATGGCTTATTTGTCATTTACAAAAACAGAAATACAAAATCTCTTCTTGTTTGTTGGATTTATATCTTTTACGTCTCCCATTTGGTGCAGTCTTAACATTGCATGTTTTTATTAGTCACTTTTGAAAGAGCCCACGAGTTTCCATAGAAGACCATCTTATATGGACATGGAGAATGTCTGCCAGAAACATCTAATCTCCACCATCAGAAATGTTAGTAGTTTTTGTGAAAAGATCTGGGTTAAATGGAAAAATTAATTGTGGTCAACAGTCCAGAATTTGTGTGACTCTGTACTACTTATTGTGTTTTGCGTTATTTACATGTTGCCTGTGTTTGCCTCTCTTTTTTCTTTATTTGTGTTCATGTAATTTTATGTTTAGTTATGATAAGGAAGAGTTGGGAAAAATAACTAAATCCAATTGAAACAACTTGCCAATTAATTTCTACCTTTGCAACAAGTCTTGTTGCAGAAGTTATATTAAAATCTTTCACTTCCCTCATGTTGTTAGTCATTTTACTCTGACATAATCTATGGGTTCATCAAAGTATTATTTTAAACTGCTAACATATAGCACCTGCAGTTGTGACGGTGGCAGCAGTGGTAAGCGTGGCGTCTGGAAACAGAGCTGTTGGCAGGTCCAACAGAACGGCCGTCGAATCGTCCAGGTCCCCTGAACCCGGCCCGCCTGGGATCAACTTCCTACGGTTCTCACGGCTACCGCTGCGGATCATCTCCTCCTCTCGCAGACCCTCCACTGAAAAACACAAAGTTCAGTGTAATTACCCAAAATGAATCTTACACATTACTTTTCAGGTACTCATGGGTAAAAAAAAAATTTCTAAAAATTACCACAACACAAAAATTCAACTGTTTTGAAATCACCTGATGTTCACATGTTTAAAGGTAAGAAATTCCTAAGAACAGGAATCCAGTGTAAACTTGGTTCTGACTGGGAACAAGACCCTGAGGGAGTGAAAAAAATCCAAAAGACGAAGACACATCAGGAAGGAATTCCCAGACTGCCATACTTCCAGCCTGACGGCTACAAATTTCCAAGTCAAGGTGTTTTCTTTGTAATGTGCCTGAACACGCTCAAGTCATCACAGAAACCTGCTATCAGCTGCGTGTTTAGCAAGTACCTGAAGGGTACACTACTCCCCAGGACAGGATTCCAACAGGCCGACTAAAACATACAATATGAAAGGCATTCACAAATCGGGAGGAAGTCAGCCGGCATGTACCTCAGATCGGGATAAATTTTACTTCTGTAGGTGGTAAAAGAAGACAGTAGAGTTTCTATCTGTCACATTTACCCTAATCCTTAAAATATCTTCCAACCCTACTAATTCTGTCACAATGTATGCCAAAGGCCATCATTAAGATTGAGTTTGGGTTGTCCAGGATGGATAACTCACAATCTAGGAGACACTAAACTCATTACAATGTATGAAGCAGCTTTAAAATCAATTAAAGGGTGTGTGTGTAATCAAATGTGTTTATACTTAGTGAGAGTGAGACTGTGCATTCTTGGTTAACAAAAGGAGCACAGGTTTGCAGAGGCTACAGTATTTTTGAATACAAGTCATCTTCATTTCTGACTTGGCAGTCCTGCCAGAGTACCTTAGCTGCGTTTCCCTTGACCTCTAAATTGCACAAATCAGAATTTCCGCATTTTATGTAACGGAAACACGTCAATGGAAACCGGTTAATTTTGAAAAGTATTCGCTCAGAGGTTTTTGTGCTAGAATGAGGTGGTTTTCTGGCTGAATCAAAATTACTGTATTTTACAAAACTGAAATGGAAACAACATTTGTTTTTTGCATCACTTGAGTCACGTGGTCATCAACTGTATGCTACTACAGAAAAGATGAAGAAGACAAGAAGTGGTAGGAGGAGGGTGGGGCTGCATGTTGTTTACTGACTAATCACATTAACAAACTTATTAATGCATGATTTTAATTGCACTTCTTATTTAATGGAAACACCGCATTTGCGAAATTGTGTTTTTTTGACATTAGCAGAAGCTGACAAAGTTTTGCACATGTTTGTACAGGAAACGCTGCTATTGAAACTGAATTACCAGCTGGACCAGCTGTATTTCCAGGGTTTCTTCCACTGTTCTTCATCCTAACTGGCCTGTAGATGTTTAAGTTCCTTTAGGTCATGACAAAAACGTATAAAAAGAAGAAAACAAAATGTGATTTTTACATGTGAAGCCAATCTTATCCACCGATATTAAAACTGCAGTCGGTGCACCCCTTATTTTCTGTCCACAACTTAACCACTAATGTCAAACCTTTCAAGGTCCATTCGAATAATTGCTTTCTGACTTGTGAAACATTCAGACAAAAGACAGAAATTAAACTCAAATGATGAAGGTGATTACCAGAGAACTAACAACTGAACACTTGGTAAAGTATATAATTAGCGAATGGATGTCCTGATAACCTTTGTTTGTCTTTAATAGAAAGGTTCTAAAACTTAGGAAGAGTTTCAGAAAGCCTGGAGAAGCAAAGTATGATGAAATCGATCTACTCTCAAACTAGACATATTACATCCTATTAAATTACTCTAAAATGTTTCCAAAGCTGGTCCTAAATAAATCTGCCCTGTAATTTAATCCACAGTTGATGTTGAGTTTCTTACAGGTGAATCTCCTTTTTGCCAGAAGCTTCTCCGTCGTCCCGTTCAGAATGAAGACTTGGAGGGAGTATTCCTGACTGGAGTCCAGTCCTGCCACTGTTGCCCGGCCTCGGGTGGTGGTCAGCATCAGCTCTGGTTGCTGCTCTTCTAGAAAGAAAACGAATGACTCATTAATCTGTATTCTGCTATCCTGTCAATCAACAGCGAAAGCTGCTTAGTTCCTTGCAAAACTATTGATATCTCTTGAATGTTTTTACCTTCTGTCACATTGGCACAAATTTCAATGTAATTTGTTGTATTTAATGTAATATACCAACAAATGGCTGAACGATATGGCCGAAAATGTATCACAATATAAGCCTTTCAGATTAGTCGATATCGATAATTGTCAATTTTGATAATGATTGACTAGTTTTACGTCTTAAATATCTGAAATACTGCCAAACGTGACCTTTCCTGTTTTTGTCGCAGTTTTCACTTCACACCGTTGTTTATTTTTTTAGCCTATGAGACATGGTGGTGAAACCTGAAACTGCTGCTGCACAAATTTCTCAACAGGTTGTTGCTAGGTAACCAAAGTGAGTGAGTTAGTTGATGCCACCAACATTTCTCAGCTTAGAGGCTAACATCTTTCCTATGCCTTGATGAGAAAGGCTTGGACTTGTGATAGTCCAACATACTTCACTCTGAACATAAAGCAGGGGTCATTCCAACTCTATTTCCAGGCTAATATATTTATTAGGGAATCTTAGAAGTTATAACTTTCACCAGTTTAGCACAGCATGGAAAATATTCTCACCTGACATTGTTCTGACCCGAACTTTGTATCCTTGAACAGGACCATCGGCCTCTTTCCACTTCATCTGCAATCGGTCCTCAGACAAAACGGTCAGCTTCAGACGACCTTGGCGGTAACAAAGATTTGGAGAAGGTCAACATTTAGGATTTAAAAAGGATCTCTGTCTGTTGCTGAGATGATTATTCAGGATTTTTTAAGATCAAAGACTCAAACTGGGATGCTATCTTGGTTCCTCTCGTTCTCCCATGGCGGTCTTGCCCCTCTCACTTCCTCCTACACAAATCAAATCCCTCTCTTGTTCTAACTTCATCTGCATAATTTCCAGCAGGGGTTTCCCAACAAGTGGTGTCTTTCATGTCCCTGTTGTCCTGCCCTCTATCCTTCCTCATCTCCAGCTGCCCCTCATCTGTCAAAGCAAGCCCTGTCCTCTAGACTGCAGCAGAAACAGGAACAGGACGCCGGGAGGGTCAAAGGGCATGTCAGAGCAGTGTCACTCAGTTACAGTATGACAGGGTACTGAATGTAGCATGTAGTGGTGTAATAGAGGGAGGGGAAAGCGGAAACAAGTAAGACAGAGGAGAGCAAACATGAGCATGGTGAATCCCAGCAGACTGTTTACAGCTGATCTGTGAACCTCCAGCACTCAACAGCTCCTTTTCTGATTTGGATTTACGCAGACCGTCTTCATCCATGGACAAGCAGGCGGGGCCCCAGTGGATCTGATGGGTCTTTGCAGAGAAAGGGTCAAGGTTTCAAAGAGAGCCTCTAATAACAATAGCATTTCCAGACATGCAGAAGAAACCTGCATCTGTGCTCTGACTTAAGATTTACACCTCATCTCTATTTTGTGACTTACAAAACCTGTTTGGAAATTTCAAATTGGTCAGGGTTGTCCATAACTTTCTTAATTTTTTAAAGAATTCCTCTTTCCACGATCATCTCCAGAGTTTCCACAGATGAAAAAGGAGTTAAACACAGAAATACATCTTAAATTGGTACATTTACTTAAAAATGGGATCAAAATTTAAAGGATCAAAGAATATTACCCTGGCCATGAACTCCTGAGGACAGCAGCAGGAAAACACTGAGCAGGAAACACAGCATTAGCCTTACAGACGATGGTCTGGATGCAAGAAGGTGAGAAGACATGATGTGGCCTGAAAGAATAAAATAATAAATCTTCAAAGTTGACTAATAGCATGTTTTGTTTTCATTTTGGTCTCTTCTTTCATTCCTGGACATTCTTGTAATCATTTAAAGAAATATTACACTTCCCCATCTCTCTCTGTGGAGCAAATGTTTTTTCATTATTTATTCATTTTCTCCTTCTTCCATCTTTAAAGAACATGCCCACAATTCCTCCTTCATTGTCAGGCACAGAGAATGGACTGAAATTTAACTCAAGTGTACTAAAACAAGCAGCCGGTTCCACATCATGTCCCACTATTTAACATTTTATAGAAACACAGTCAGCAACAAAAGCCTGACATATTTGTTTTTGTACAACTTTATCAGTCTTTCACATTGCTGTGTTTACACCTGTTTGACTGGTTCTGCTTTAATAGAGGTGGTCCAGTTGATCATCATTGCTTTTAAGACATAAATACAGAAACTTCATCTTTCTTTAATAAGTAATGGCAACAAAATCTGTCTGTGTACACCTGAAGTTAGATTTGAAAAAGTTCAGGTCCTGCAGTTAATTTCAATGTGTCCTTATAAAGTAAAATTAAAAAAATAAAAGATGGTGTTATTTTATACCTTTTAGTTGATTGCAGTATGAGCTGATGATGACAATGACTTAGGTGTATGCTATCTGCAGTTAAACAGGGGGCAAAAAAGACAACAAGTAAGTTTTTATGCAGATTTTTTTCTGCCTTGTGGTTGCACGGTTGGTGTTTCTTCCGATCGTCGAACCACTGAAATTCTGTAGCTTTGCAACTTTCCTCACAGATTCTAACCTGGATCACAGAAAGTCTGGAGAAGGTGACACTTAGGAACGTTCTTTTTAGAAGCACATAACATTTTTGAGGTGGTCTGGTCTGGAATGTAGGCCATGTACAAGACTTAAATTGCCCTTTAGGTTTTAATGATCTTTTAGAAGCCACAGACTCTGGTGTAAACATCCTTCCTATAGCTTCACACATCCCTGTTTATGGATCTCTGTGCTGCCTTACTGCGCTCTCTGTACTGTGAACATTTTTAAACCACCTTTCATTCTTTATACACATTACTTCCAACCATATTCAATGTGATTTTGATCAACAGATCTTTCTTTGGATTTTGGCTGATTTCTCACTCATTTCTACTTGTAGTACCTGAACAGTGCTGTTCGAAAAAATTAAAATGGACTCTTTTCATACAAAAGCTGCATTTCATTACTAGAAACCTCCTACAGCAATAAGCAGCATTGAAAGGTCCTGTCTTCAGAAAACAGGAAAAACCTTTCAAAGCACTGACACGCAACCTGAAAGACGCTTAAGAATCACACTCTATAATTACTTCATTTACGGTGGCAGAATATTGGAGTAGCTCTGTTATGTTAACTGAGGTTTGTTCTTTTTGTATATTTTTATTTTTAAGTTGAGAAATAGTTTTTTTTTATGGACAGTTGGTTTATCACTCTGGTTTGGATAATGTGCAGCTGGAAAGACAGAGACTTAAACAGGAGAGGCAAAAGCAAATGAGATAGATTAGCAGTGCTTGTCCTGGATGGTGTCATTATCTCTGCAGCCCCAATACTGAGCTGTTGCACAGTAAAAAAAAAAAAAAGAAAGAAAACTGCTGACTCAACTTGACTCAGTCTAGTTTCCTTGTTGCCTTGACTCACTTAAGTTGTATCAACTTTAGCCGCCAAGTTCAATACACTTAATAAAAGGTGTTGCTACGACTTTAATTAAGTTGACTCTTTAGGAATTACATTAAGGTTTTACATTACATCAAGTTGACTTACATACATCTTTTCTTTTTTGTGACTTTTTAACTAATTTCTAAGTTAAGTTGTATTGTTAATTTTTTTTCTCTACCAATCATGACAGTTATAAGCAGTCATGGAGTAACAGTCTTCAGTCAGAGGCTTTTTCATATTCACTGCCAGACAGACTGCTACCAGAGATCGTTCCTGTCCACAGCGTCACCATCAACAACGAGTCTAGAAGATACTTGGATGACATGAGTTACAACAACATTTAATTGCCCTTTGGGATCAAAAAAATATTTTTCAAATTAACTGAATTAAAATGGGTTCTTTGCTAAGTTGCATCAAAGAACTTAGTAAAGTTTACTAGGTGTGAATAGCAACTGTCTGGGTTTAGGCTTAGTAGCCTGATGACACGTGTCATAACATAAGGGACAAAAAATACATTCCTCCAAAATTGCTCAGAAAATTGGGAGAAAAAAGTTCAACAATAATGACTCAGAAAGTGACATACTGATCAAGATCGCTTTAAAATAGTCTAAAAAAAACATAAATAAATAAAAAGTTTAACATCTTGGAAGCAAATTGTATAAAATGGGAATGCCCCAAGCCTTTTTCCTACCATTGTTATTTGAATTTTACTAAAATGTTCTTGCTCATCAGCCGCTTCCTAGATAAAACCCAACTCGTCAGCTTTTCCCATGGGAACTCTACTTGAAAGGATTCAGACTACAGATTTGTCAGTGCTTGCCCCATCACATACCCTGAAACTTCAGACAGCTAATGACACACAGGACAAATGCTCAGGACTTTAAGTGCCCATGAAACTACCACGCCTCCTTCTCAGTGGGCCGATTTCTAACAATACAACAAGCCTGCTGTCAACACTCCTGTGAACTTTCATTTGCAAGTCTTGCCTAAATATGATGATTTTGCCAAAATTCAATTATTAAAAAACATTGCTGAAGGTCTTGAAATCGAACCAGGTGGAGCTAGAGTTGGGAGGATTAGAGGATTTATAGTTTCATAAAAGCCTGACTGAAGTGAAATGAAAGCAGTGGTAGGCAGGTGACCTTTACAGAACGGGTTCAGAATTGCTGATGACTGTTTTCTGTGAATAACAGCACTGTGTAGCAAACTCAAGCTGAAAAACTGTAATGACCTATCACTGACCCATGATCCGATTGCCTCAGATTGCAAAAAATTGTCCCAGGCTTTTGAGCAGAGTTAAAACAACATTAACTTTTTTTGGAGGGTTTTTTTTTTTTGGACAAACTTCAATGCATTTTACTGTGGATTTAATGTGACAATACCACACCAGGTACTGCGAAATGGAGAGATAAGAGGAAAATGATAAACAACTTTCTCTTTGACAAGTAAACCATGTTTACTTGTGGTAAACATGGTTTACCACAAGTGAAAAATTAAAAGCAATATTCAGCTAAACTTAGCCTGTCATAAAAATAAATGACTGCCTACGTTTCTCAAAGTCATATCTTCACTATGTTCTTCATGGTGACGTACATTGTCAGAGCTCCAAGCTAAATACTTTGTTCAAATCAAGTAGCTTGCAAATTAAATATTTAGTAAGGTAATTAGCAAAGTAAATATTTAGTTCTAAACATTTAACTCTGACTGAAATACTTTCTTTTTTAGCCCCAAATTAAATATTTATTTTGCTCACTAAATATTTAGTTTGAAAATGAAATATTTCACTCGCACTTAAGTTGGGAACTTAAGTGCGAGTGAAATAAACTAAAACAAAGCTGTAGAGGCTGTGGGTGATATGCTACTGGGGAAAGTTTCTACTGTTTTAGTCTTTGTCTTGATTTTTTTTATTTTTTATCATCTTAGCACATGTTTTTAGAAATAGATTTGAACCTTGGAGAACAACTAGCAGAGACAGCAGAGAGAAAGCTGTGGCGAAGTTTAGGAAGGGATATTATATGGTAAAACCTAAAGCAATAAGAGAATAATAAGTAAAGCAGACATCAGTCCCATAATAACACTATAATAGGTGCAGATTCATAGCTCAAGCTAACACTGCACATTCCCCTGGACAACCATTCGCCTCGTGATGCCTGGCGGCATCGAGACGTGAACGATCTCCATCTTTTCTCTGACCTGCCTGCTGTGTTCCTTGGTCTTGGTGATGCTGTTTGTTCACCTCTGCTCTCTGACAAACCTCTGAGGCCTTCAGGGAAGAGCTGCATATTGACGAGGTTCATTAGTACATAAAGACTTCTGACGGCAGACAACTGAACTGGGTTTTATTTAGTGTCAGACTGAATACAACTCTATGCCACTTTTCCAAAACGTTTTAAAAAGCAACTATAATTTTCCTTCCAATTTTAAATTCTGCTGCATTTTAGAATAAGAAAATACTCTGTGACAAGATGTGAAAAGATTCAATAGGTCTGAATGCTTCTGCAGAGCACATGGGCCTACTATCTGAGTAGACTAAACACCGGTTCATTCCCGGAGCTTAAAGGCCTTTGTAACGCTTGAATGATTTAGCTCAATTACTAATCTCTAAGAAATCTTCTGAGAATGGTCAGCAAAAGGAAGTCATGATAAAAAAAAAAGATTTTCCCACGGAAAAATTATTCAGAAGCTTTCAGAAAAGTTTACTGGAAAAACCTTTAAAAAAGCTCAAACTGGTTTCTTGACAGAAAACTGTAGTTAAAAATGTTTAAAAAGTTATAATTGTTTTTAAAGACATACCTTTACTTTGAGAATCGGACAAGGTGGTCAAAAGTGCACTTTTAAAAAGGGTCTATTTAAAACTGCAGTCCAAATGCATGCAATTTTACATTCATTTAAGGATTTTAATTGACAAACACGGCTCAGTTAACCTAAGACATGTTCTACATTCTGTGTAGTCAGAAAATCAACTTAGCATAAGTTTTAGTCCATGTCTGAAGCTCAAACAACAATAATAACCGAGCACTTTATAGCCTGCTGCTTATGTAATTAATGTACCTCAATGTAGACAATTAAAACTGAAAAGGCAACTGACCTGAAGCTACGCGAGGTTAGGCCACCAGGATTCACCTTACAGCTCAGGTGTTGTCCGGTCACGCAGGTGTCCGTTCAGGTGTTTCCTTCTCTTCAACAGACGGTAGAAGCTAAAAAAAGGTCCGGGAAAAAATAAAGGTGTCCCACCATCTTAGTAGCTCTTTGTTCAGGGAGTGCCAGGTGATGTCTTACCTGGCCCGGTCGACGAATTCCAGGTTATTCCGTCAAAAACTCTCCAAACCGCATTCCACTGGAGGGGATGTCAGAACGATTCCGCAAAACCTGGAAACGAGCTCTCTTCGTGTCCGAACTGGAGACGGAGCTGGGTCGTCCTGCTGCTCCGCTCCGCCATGGGAGTGGCTCTCCAAAGAATGTTTTAGAAAGTCAGAGAAAGTCAGCCCAGTACGTCTAAACCAGATTTAACAACGCGGCTCTGCTCCAGACCTTCACTTTACTTGCCAACACCGCAGGTTCGGAAACAAGTAGCCGTAATTCTGTTAATCACCCGGCTCAGTGGTAGAGCACGCGCACCACTTGGAGAGGTAAGTCCTCACAGTGACTGACCATAGTTCGATTCCCAGCCTTGGGAGATTTGCTAAGTTCCCCCTTCTTTCTGTCCAATTACTAATGGATAAAGGCCACTAGTGCAAAACTCTTTTAAAACGTAAAGCACATGCTTTTTTGTTTTGGTCATTTTTATTGGTATGAAGAGTACGTTCAAGGGCTGTACTGACCCTACTGAAAACTTAATGCTAACAGCAACGAACAAATAGGGTTTCGTAGGTCCAACAAAATCCACCTGTATAGATGCAAAAATATGTGGAAGTAAATCTCAACTTACACATTTATGTTGCAACACAGCAACCTGTTACAGGAAGTGAGAAAAGTAGTTCAGAGAAAATTCAGTGTCAGAAGACAAGGTTTTCACTGCAGAAACGTTGGACGTAGGCATTTTGTGCTTTATCTATCCCACCCTGCCTAAAACTAAAACAAAAAGAAACAAAAATTCTACTTTCAACTAAACGGTTTCAGATTTGTATGCAGACATTTAAAATCTGAAACGTGTTTAAGTCAGTGTTTTTCAGCCTGGAACTGCCAATCTACCACTTCACCTGGAGATAATAATGGAGCAGCAGCTTTTACAGTGATCATGCATATATTGCCTTGTTCTTCACCATGATAGACTGGTCCATCAGTCAAACTGCTGCAGCTTATTCATCCACGCAGCCCCCACATGGCGTCCAGACACTTGAAACCGTCCTCTTGAAGCAGAAATAGGCCCTTCTCCCTCTTCTCCATTACGGACCAATTGAATGTTGAGTCATAGAAGCAAATGACGGAAACAAATTTATTAAAAATTTAAATAAAAAATTACATTTTACACCCTTCTCATTAGTCTCCTTTTACTGAAAATTATACACATCAAAATATTTTCATATATAGCTATGCAAATCACCGACATACTCATTAGCAAAAATAGCTCATAAGGCACATAGCTTTGAAATGTAAGAAAAAGCCTGGAAAATGTTAGTAACCTAACCAACATTGAACCAAGCTTTAAATTTACAGGCAGAGCGTTTCAAATATTGGTCAAAGTATCATCATTTAACCTGTATCCAGTACCATGATAAATACTATAAAATGATATCTAGGTCTATGACATCTGATAGCTGTTTAATGTCAAGCCGTATGGAAAGTATTAATATTGATGCAACAATCAATGGCCAGAGACAGGAAATGGCTAACTTTCTCTTAATTATCTAGTGGAATAATGAAAAATGGTTTTTCCTCCCCTCCATAAAACGCATCAGAACTAAGAACTGTGTGCACTCTTCTTTTAAACACACACACAGAATCTACTTACTATTAATCTGAAAAAGGTTGACAACTTTATGATACAACGCATAAAATAGAGATGATTATGTAATTTAGTCATTTTCTATTGGATTCAAAAATCTCACCTCAAACAAAGAACCTGTAATTATTATTTTTTTATCTTATTCATTATAGCCCTTAAAAAAAACAAAAACAAACAAAAACACTGAATATGTGACAATTGGAACTGGTAGCAGCCGGAATTAATAGGAATACTTTTCAGAACTGGTAGATTTATGTTACACATTAACTTGGCCTATTTTGTTTTTAGGGAAAAATGTTTTTTTTTTTTTGGCCAAAATTATTCTCCAATAACTATCAGATTAACATAGAAGATATCGCCAATGTGGCTGATGGATAAGGAAAAGAAATGCCACCATTTGATGCGTCAGAACATTGCTGTAAAGATACAACACTGTTTCTTCACCTGTCAGACATTATAAATTCATAATATTTGACTGTATTTGCTACAGTCAAATATTATGACTGTAGCAAATACAGTCATAATATTTGCTACAATATGTTGCGTTTTAAGTCCAGAGAAAAATATATAGCTAAGGAAGCAACAACAAAAAAAACTAAAAGAATAAAACTAAGAGGTTTGTGACACACTGAAGCCCTTCAGATAGAAGAAAACGGAAACGAAGAAGCTCCTCTAAAAATTAAGGAATGAGCTGGGTCCAAGTGGGGATTTGTCAATGCAGTGAGATTTCTTGCTCCTCCTCTTCATCGTTGTAGTCATCAGCAGCCGAATCCTCACATTTATCTCCGTTCTGCCGAAGTAATGGCAACTGAAGCTCTGAACTTTTACTGCTGAGCTGCCGAACAGAAGGAACCTTATCTGATGGGGGAAAAACACGGGTTAGACGCATTGCAAAAAGTGAAAATTATTCATACCTCTGGCAGAATTAGATTTCAAATTTACATAACCAAAAAGTTTCTTTTTGATTGGAAACCAGGAGGTATTTCTCAAAATGTAAAAGGGGCATCAATTTTGAAGATTTCAAAAAAAATCCTTTTTTTAATTTTTTTTATTAAAAAAAAAGGCATGTTGAAAAATCAATAATGAACGGAAAAATCTTCACTGGATTACAGGAATAAAACACTTGAGGGTGTTTTCTAGTTGGACTATTAAAATCTGAATAAAACCATGACCTGCATGAAATTGGTACATAGAAGCGACAACTTTAAAGCTCAGTATATGTTGTAAATGTTTATCAGAATCATTTTGGACATTAAAAATGGACATTAAATTAAAATCTAGGAGATGCCATGGATCACGGATCCTACAGGGATCCATGATCTGGTCAGACTGGACCAGGCATGGAAGGCAACATCTTTTATATACTTACTTTTGGAATAGTATGTTTTGAGTCCCACGTGTAAAGAAATCCCACAGAGACACACTGCGAACCCCAGCCAGTTCAGTTTGCTCATTCTGTCTCCCATCAGAGATGCTGCCAAAAGCAGCGTACATACCTCCTACAGGAAACACCAAGCGATAAATACAAATGGGTTAGATTACAGCTGGAACACCAGAAACCGCAGTAGGTCAGAAGAACGAGAAAACAGCAACGTTGCTGCACCTCTTGGGTTACTTTGACAGATGGATGCAATATTAAACATTAAAGCTCCAGTCAGGAACGTTAATCCTAAAGTCAGAATAATTGGATTAAGCATGTTGGCCAGATTTTAATTCAGCTAGATGACTGACAGATAAACAGTTCCAGAAAGGTCCACAGTGAACATTTCACACTAACGCTAACAGCTGAGCAGTGACTGATGGGACTTCTTTGGAAACACCACTGTGGAAGAAATTTTTTAAAAATGCACATCGTACACAAAGTACCTTACAAGGTTCAATTCAAACACTTCAGCATTTTTAAAGTAAGTTTTCAAACTTTTCCAACACACACAAATGAACTATAAAAGAAAAAAACTTTCAATTCACTATTACCTGATGTTTTTACATTTATTCCCGTTATTAGTATCTTGTAATAGTATTTACATTTTACAGCAGGCAAAAATAAAGAACTCTTGCTTAAGAGTTCTTTATTTTTCAGTGGTCCTAATCCTCTTTCATACGAGTTAAACTAAAATGCAACAACATTTTACGTCTTAAAATTTCATCGTCAATCTGTCTGAGAACATAACACTAATTTAACAAAAGAATCTCCCAATCTTAATGATGTTATTTAATGTATTAAACATTGTTAAAGAACATTTAACGTAATGATGACATTAATCATTACGTAATGATCAATATGTAATGATTAACAAATTGATCATTACACAGATCGATACGTCACTGAGCCATTAGGAGTAAAAAATATTTACTACTTTAAGACATTTACCTAAACAAATTATGTTAAGGTAAATGACCCTCATTCTCAAATTAAATTGTAAACCACAATATAAACAGAACGTTACAAAAAACCTAAAAAAAGAAAAATGTTCTCGCTAAGTTTTCTGGCATTTAGCAAATAGAAATAATTTTAGTGATTCTATCAAGAAAAGTTTAGTTTGATTTAATTTCAGACAATGAGAAATTAAATCAAAAGGTTTATTCAGATAAACCTTTTGATTGGGTTTACAGAAATATCTGTTTTCAACCGCAAATAACATTTTCCAGATTTAGGCTTTTAATCAAATGTTAGACTGCACTTTATTACAAAACTGTTCAGTCATTTTCAAGGATCTACACAGAAATGAAGCAAGTTCCAAACCTTGAGAACACCTAATGGAAATTCAACCATTTTCAAGGATTTCAAGCACCCTGACCTTAAAGATTCCTGATATCGACAATGTGAGGCTGGAGGTTTTGGAGACGAGGAGAAACTCAGAAAAGCCCAACCCGAAGGCCAGCGTTCCGCCTGCGCTCAGCGTCATGAGGGAATAGAGGAGTGGAGAGAGCTCCGTCACCCGGAATAACTTCTCCGAAGCACTCAGGCTCAGCGCTGCAGAGAGAGGGCAGAAACTAGACAAAGATGGTGGACACACTACAACATTTATCGGATCAAGATATCTAGCTGATAGAAGGATTCTTCTTTAAGGTTGTTCTTCAAACTATGTTATCAAAAAGAACAAGGAACATGGCTCAGAATGTATCAAAACACTAAATTAGTTTTCAAAACATTTTAAAGAAATTATTTGTTACCACATTAGATCAATTTATCAATAAACATAACATTTTATGTAGTAAGCAGCAGTATGTGTTTCGAAAAAAATAAATTAATTAAAAACGCATTATGGATATGCTTGGAGAATTGTCAGCCAGGATAGGCAATAAACATTATTTTGTAGATTAAAAGCTAAGCTTTTGATGCAACTGATCACAAAATACTGCTGGAGAAGTTAAGTAATGGTATGAGAGGTCTTGCTTACCAATCGGTCTCCAGTTACACAGTGACAGTTCTAACAAATAGGTGAAAGAAATAGATTTTTGATGAAAGTTATATACTGTAGCTTTGACTATACTCACCTTCATTGTAGAGGAAAAGGGGGAAAAGTCCAAGAAACATGAGAGGCTGGAGGTGGTACATGGTGTCGATGGGATTCTGAAGACCTGAACAAAATATCAAACAAGCTCAGCTGACTTTTTTTCAAATTCAACAGTGACACAGTTCACCTCCAAACTAAATACGCAATAGTTTCATACTGAAAAGGACTCAAGACCCACCCAGCTCTGCTTTCTGCATGAGGACCTGAGTGAGGGTCCAGCGGATTCCCCCGATGAAGGAGGCCAACAGCACCATGATGAAGCCCTCCATGTTGAACTGAGTCGATTCAAATGTAAACATAAAGAGTCCGCTGGAGATCAGCAGGACCACGAGGATCAGGAAGGAGTTCTGGTTAAAAATGGGAAAGAAGGAGCAGATTAGAATTTCTGTGGGTTGGAAATGTTTTAATGACATTCTCAGACTTCCATTTTTTAGTAAAAAAGACGACTCAGTTATTATTCTGCTTTATTATTCTGTAACACCAGAATAATAAAGCATTTATTTGATGTACTAAGCACTAAAAGGAAAAAACAAGTAATATTTTGAAAGAGACATTTCTTGCAGGAAGAAACTGTAAAATTCCAAAACGAAAAGAGGCATTTGAGGGAAAATTATTCCATCATTATGGAGATTTCTGGGATCATTTCTAATAGTCTTCCCACTGCTCATCGTCAAATTTGAATGTAAGAAAACTCTAGTATTGTGGGATTTGTAAAGGATTTCCTGAGCTGAAACAGGAGTCCACAGGGGACAGAGCTTTTTATGGAGCTAAATTAAGACCATGCAATTTGTTTACATTTTTTTTTAAACTGAGAAAAAGATTTAAACCTCAAGAAAAAAAAAAGTTCAAAAGTACAACCTATGGGTCCCAAAAATGTATGGAACTCCACAGGAAAATAAATGAATCGGAAACTGAAAGGAAAACAAAACTTGATTATGAAGAGTAGTTTTTAACTTTTGTCATTATTATTACTGATATTATTATTATTATTAGTAGTAGTAGTAGAACAGTGTAAAATTTTATTTTCATTTTCAAATGTTTTTTTTATTTCAGTTTCAATTTAATTTAGTTTTTTGTGCAAACTATGTGGTCCCAATTTAGCTCCATACTTTTTGCTTCAGGTTGGCACATTAGTACCAGACTGAAAACTTTTGTCATCCAGTGATTTTATTCCACAAGTCGATACATTAGTGGAACAAAATCAGCCCTATATATCCCAAATGTCACACCATTTACTTCTAGTTGTGCAGCTACTTAGAGACGGTACAGAAGAGATAAAGAATGAAACATTTATCCTCCTGTTAAAAAATGTTATTCTTTGTTTATGGTCAAAATAATTTGAATCTCTTCCAAGTTTAAAGAATCTTTTGCTCACCGGCTCCTCTAGTTTGAACACAAGGGAGAAAAAGAGGATGAACAGCACTGCTGAGGACTTGGTCATGGTGTACCTTCAGCCGTAAAGAAACAGACATCAGGATGGGACATTAAACAGTTCAGGTGGCAAAGCTGTGATGCCCTTCTCCTTTAACTTACAAACTAATGGTGATGAAGAGGAAGCTCCAGTTGGAAAGCCCTATATCCAGTGCTGTTGCCAAGGCTGCAGAGAAGATGAACATGTTCACTACTTTTCTAAAATTACAAGTCAAATGCACTTCCTGTACATACAGTATGCATGGCCATGAAACCGACATTATTACACTGGATATAGAGGGATTATACATGAATAGAACAGGATTTCCTAATAAATGCACTGTAAGTCTCATGAGCTCGTCATATGAACTACTTCTCAGTTCATCACTCCAAGGATGGTAGTAAACGGCATGATGAGAAGCACTGCTGTGTTGATATGCTGAAGGCAGAGAGTCGAAAAGAGAAGCAGCTTCTTAAAGAGACAGAGGGAAACATCAAATTGCTCTTAAGTCAGCATTTTTACACCAGCTGAAGGTAACAGCTACTTGACTGAGAGATAAACCAACACTGTGTGCCTGAAAAATGCATAAGGCTGCAATTTTAAAAAGCCAGGCCTGCCAATTTCGATTTTGGCCATTACAGATTTGTTTTGCAAGAAACGTTGCTAAAGATAGCGACAAAGATGTTAAGCTGGTAACAGTGGGGTGACTTGTTAACTGCACACGACGTGACCAAGTGGGCGGGTCTGTCAGTCAACCCTCTATCACAGCAGAGAAAAGGGAACAGCCGCTGATTTTCTGACCTTTGCTCAGGTAGATATGATCGGTTTCACATCGGCTGATACTTCCATGTTTAAATGTGTGGTGAAACTTATCGGTTTAGATTTTAGTCAAATAATTATTGAAGAGGGGAAAAAACCCCCAAAAAATCAGTAAACATGATAAGGCCTGACCTTCGACCCCTGGCTCTCAGAGCTGACAGTCAAAACACTTCAGAGTCCAAAAGTAACAACAGCTTGCCTGTTGGAGCCACTTTACGGAGGTAGTCTTCCCAGGTCAGAATGATGCGGGGTTTCCCTGTCCAGCACTGCATAGCCCGCCGCGTCAGGGCTGACAGGCAGAAATTGACGCCAAGATGAACCAGCGTCATGAACAAGGGATAGTGGAAGCCCTGAGGAAAACAGAAGCAGACGGAATAAACTAGAATTACTCCCAGTCCCTGAGAAATGCTAAAGATCCCACACGATAACTATTTTTTAATTTTTTACAGATTCAGGGGATTTTTAAGCCATTTTTCACAAACACTCATTCTTAAAAGATGAGCATATCATATAATCCATGTTCAAATTCAGAGTAAAATATAAAAGTAGCAGTTCAAAAGTTGGAAACCCTTCCCACCCACCCCCCCGAAACTAACAAGTTGCATTCAGATAACAGATTTTGCAACTAAAAACAGCTTCAAAGGACATTTTTTAAAGGTTTTATTGTCTCTAGCTGCCTTTATGCCTTTATTTAAGTGTAGTTAGACGGTCAGACTAAGGCCTCTGTATGTGGGTTGTGCTTTACCCCTGGTAAGTTGCTACTACCTTCTCAGTATTTGAAATTATTTTCAAATACCAAAGTTTAATTTTCTCGTCACCCCAAGAAAAGTTCAGGGGACTTCTTTCAGCCAGCTGTCTAAGAGTGTGGTGCTACCTGTAGGCGCAGAGAGATGCAAGCTGCGTCTCTCTAATTTACATAGTTTTGCTTCCTCTTTCTAAATATATTTGCACTTTTGCATGTTATTTGGTCTCTTTATATGCAGATTAATTTTATTTATTGTTTAAGACTTAATATATTTTTATGTGACGGTGGCTTCGTTTGCTTACTTCTCAGTTTTTATCCAAATAACATGGAAGACAAGTTATCAGTCTAGCAACAAACACAAATTGCATTCTTGGTTCTTACTTTCATCAGCCATTTGTTATAGAAGGTGATGCCTATGGAGAAGACATAGTAGAGGAGAACCAATCCGACAGTGCGAAGGCCCCGAAAGAGAAACTGGACCGGCCACGCCATACGGAACCGCTAATGAAGACAGACCACCATCTTCAAACAAACAATGGACCCACCCATAACTGTTCGCTGTGACCGGGACAACCTGGGTTTGGAGAAAATGAGGGGAAAAGAGTGAAGCAGTACTGAAAGTTCAGAGTTAGTGATGATGTTAGCGCCAGCTGTCTGTCAATCACGGCAGACCGACTCCTTAACAGTCCGCCGGCGCAGGATCCGGCCAAAAACAAGTTGAGCGGTAGAGGAGGAATTCCTTTCTCAGAGCGAACCTTTTCTCGAAGTTACACCAGATTCTTTAATTATGAGATTTAGCAACTCTGGGGGGCGCTGGTAACAAACTGGACAGACAGATGGACACATATACTGAAGGCATATTCAGAGGCATATTCATATTCGCTTGTTAAAACAACCCAGAGATGGACCGTCGATTCACTGCCTTCAGACATCATTCTGATGTTGGTTTTGAAATGCCAATCTTGTATTTACATTAACCATAAAATCAATATTATGAGTACGACGCGCTCTCTCTGGAACACAGCGGGACATCCCGAAGACGTAAATGATGCGGACCCAGTTCATTTTCCAACTCATTTTCCTAGGGTTTGTGTTAACAGCCGTTAGACAGACTGAATGTACTTGGTTAGGCACTCGGACATAGTTTTCTATTAAAGGAGCATGTGCTCACGTGTTATGCGCGCCGACAGCAGGTTAAAGACATGAAAATGACAGTTCAACAGCACTTACCATCTGTTGTACATGTCTGTGTTGTTTTTTTCCTTCTTTTTTCTTCTTCTCAGATTAAATGGCGCTTGGCAAACAGTGTGCAAAAGTGTGCTTTACCGCCACCTTCTGAACTGGAATGTGAACCAGAATGGAAACGAATATGAAGCTGTTCTACTGGCAAACTATGAAGTAGTTCAACTAAACTGTAATGTTCTTTATGAAACTCACACTGGCTTCCTGGGCAGTGAAACTCACTTCCTCCAGTCATTAGGAAAATAGATTTTCTCCCACTACTTACAGCTCAAAACACTCTTGCTGTTCACTTTAAATACAGATTTTAACTGTTGTCCAACCTTGTTTATGGACAATCTATTTTTTAATTACTTGTTTTATTGATTCCATTTTCATTTATTTGTTCTATTCTGTAACGTGATCCTGAGTTTTGTTGTACACAGAATTGCTATTACAACATCCTGCCTTGACTGAGCGTGAGCAACAGACTAAAGCTTAATGCTTTTTGCCCACATTAACGCGAATAAAGAAGGGAATTAATTCATCAATATAAACTTTATCCCTTCTTTGATTTGAGAATGTATTGTATTTCAGATACAATAAAAGCAATTCCTACTCTATTGTTTACTGTCTCTGGATTCTGATTGACTCTAGGTTCAGATACTGATTCCCTACTACGTTAATGTAAATTATTAAAATTATTTATTTACTTCAACACTGCGATGAAGTGGCGACCTGTCCAGGGTGTAATCCGCCTCTCGCCCGAAAATGTCTCCCTGGAGATAGACACCAGCACCCGTCCTGACCCCAGCAGGGACAAGGGTGTAAAAAAAAAAAAGTATGGCTCATTCATGAGTTGCAAAACTCAAGATTTTTCAAGTTTATTTCCTGCTGTCCTCCAGTCCGACAGGTGGCGATAGTGCACTGATAATCTGTTTACAAGTAGCCCACGATATACAAACAGGAAGTAGAAATTCAGACGATCCCCGGGCTGTTGTTGTCTCGCCCTTCAGTTGAATAACGCAACTATGTAAGATATGTCTTTTTTGTTACGTTTTTATCAAGTTTAATTGACTTTAATTATATTTGTGTTTATTTCTAGCGTAATGGCGGAGGAGGAGGACGAGCCGGGCTTCGAGGAGGAGCTGGAGGACGGCACCGGCGGGATGGACGCCGGTGGCCACGGCAGAAGGAAAAGGCTCTTCTCTAAGGAGCTCCGCTGCATGATGTACGGCTTCGGCGACGACCAGAACCCGTACACAGAGTCCGTGGACATCCTGGAGGACCTGGTGATCGAGTTCATCACGGAGATGACCCACAAAGCCATGTCCATCGGGCGGCAGGGCCGCGTTCAGGTGGAAGACATAGTTTTTCTGATCCGCAAAGATCCCAGAAAATTTGCCCGCGTCAAAGATTTGCTGACCATGAACGAAGAGCTGAAGAGAGCCCGGAAAGCTTTCGACGAAGCCAATTATGGCTCTTAATAGACATACATGTGGACACATACTGCTGATACATCTGATTACAATATTCGTTTATTTTTTTTACTACTATAAAACTTAAATATTGCATGAGTCTGTTTTTTTTTGTGTGTTTTTTTTTCAACTTTACTTCCTGTTTCTCAGTGGCTTAACATCATAGATCAATACGCAATGCCAACATCTCTCAGATATTTCAAAAGATTGTCTGAAACAGTTTGAATAAAGTAAATTACTAGTTCTTTGTATTTACTTTTATAAATGACTAATCTATGTACAAAGGTACCAGTTGGACATAGCCACACAGTCAGTACTCTTAACACTGGTTCCCAAGATAGGAGCCATGTTTATGGCTCCATTAGTGCCAAAAATATGTTTATGTGTGGTCTGTGCTGATTTGTCTATGCTGCACTTTATGTGGTATGCTGACCTACAACAGTTCTAAATGAAGACTTTTGCTCATTTATTATTGCTCTAGGTCAGCATACCACATTAAGTGTGGCACATAGATGATACATGCACACCTTAGACTCAAAAATATATGTTTTGGTGCTAATAGAACCCCATACAGTTGTGGGGCTTAATATGGTTCCCAGGAAAGAAAAATGAATACAAAAGAGTTCAAATCTTTTGTATTTGAACTCTTTTGACAAAGAGTTTTTCGAAGCCACAGCTGACCAAAAGGTCTGTTTGCCAAATGACCCCCATGACTTTTGGGACCTTCTTAGTTTTTTTTTTTTTTTTTTTAAGTTATGTGGCCTGTTATAGGTGGGGTAAAACACAATTCCATCTTGAATTCCATTTTTTTTTTTTTAGAGAAAACATCAAGTATGGTGTTAGTATTTTGACGTTCTGCAACTGCGTTGCTGCTTCAGTACATAAGTGCTATAAGTGATGAAACCATGAATTCTGCTCTCCACTTTAAAATCCTAAAAAAAGAAAGCGCGACTATCAGTTCTTGTGTGAACTTCCTCCATCCAGAGGACGTTCATCTCCAGTTGGGACAAAAAACATACTAAATTTGGGTTTTGTAGTGGAATTGAAGTGTTCCGGACCACAACTTGGACAGATTTTATTGTCAGTGTTTGGGGCACTCGGGTTTAGGAAACAACAAAACAGATTGTATTTAATGTTATTCAGTGCTGGTGTCCATTCAAACTGAAAAAAAAAACAGACTTTAGTGTAAATGATGTTTCTACTGACCTATTCTTTGAAAAGTGATATTTCTATGCTTAAAGAGTTCAAAGTAGTCTGAGATTAACCTGCCTGGTCACAGCCAGGAATGATAGACATTAAACTCAATTAACAAACACTGAGCCTGGACTTCTACACTCACGACACCGTTTAATTTTCTCAGCTGGTGTACGCTGGGACGAGCACAAATTCTGAAATTGACAAAAGTAAAGAAACAAAAAAAGATTTTATTTAAATTCCTCAAAACAAAGTTTTTTTTTTTTTTACACAGACCATAAATATGACAGACCAACTACCAATGAGCATGTGTTAGTTCATTTATTCTGTTCAAGCAAGTTACTTCTTTGTACAGTAAAGTGATTGAAGTCCTTGGTCTATGCAGCAGGTAACAGGCTGCCTATCTCTCTAGACTAGATCTAGATCACAGCTTCACCAGCAGAGAGGAGAGAGAAGGGGGGGGGCTCGCCATGCATGCAGATGGTGTTTGGACACAATCTCCTCACTGCAGCCATGCTGTCCACTCGCAGGACACAGCATCAGCACAGCAAATATGGCAAACTGTCTGCGTCTATCAGCAAGTCAGGGATTAATGTAGCTCAGCTAGCGACCCCCGCTCCAAAGCCAGGAGTCCTGGCTGTCTGTTGAGGATGTCTGCCAGGATGGAGAAGGAGGCAGTGAACCAGGTGGACAATGTGTCTTTGAGTGCTTTTTTTTTTTCTTTTTTTTGTGAGTCAGTGAAATAGAGGTAAGGGTAGAGCGTGGTGCAGATTTATTCAGAAAGGGGTTTTCACAGGAGGGTGGAGGAATGTCCATTGAGTCCTATTTGTTTTACTGCACATTCTCCATCATCTTGAGGAATTCTGGAAAAAGAGATCAGACAGGAAATTTTACCCAACAGGATCAGCAACAGTTGAAGTCCAAAAGCTGCAGGTTTATTCATTTTACCCAAATTCTGTGTTTCCGCTATGTAGCTAGAACAAGCTAAGAAGCTACATTTAGGCCCACTTACAGGTGATTCAACATTAACATTTGTTTTAGATGTATTACTTCAATAATGGTTCAATCCTGTGTTTTGTATTACTTAATTCTTGTTTGTGCTTCTACATTGCTTCATGTGCCAGCAGATAAAGACTGAACCCATTCACAAATCATTTATTTTCTGTGTTTTCTACTGTTTCATTGACAATAACATGAGATATATCTTACTGAGATAATGAAGGACCAAAACACTTAAATAAAGGAAAATGTTCTGGCATAAAAACTATAGTGAGAAAAAGTATCTTGCGAGAAAAGAAGCAAGCATAAACCCCTTTGATCTAAGATGTGTAATCTAACTTAGATTTCACCTTTTGCAATGTTTAGTTCAACCAACCACCATGTTTTAACCACAACTGTGTCACCAAGATAAACCCACATTGGTGATTTTGTTACCAAACCCAAAATGGCAGTTACGTGTACCCCAAATTGTGTTATTTTTAACCATTAGTTTGAATCTGTAAGTCAAGTCATGAAGTGGAGCAGAAAGTTAATCTTGCAAACTTCAAAATGACGTAAAAGAACAAAAACATCTGTAGGCAGTTTATTATTATTATTATTATTATTATTATTATTATTATTATTATTATTATTATTATTATTATTATTATTATTATTATT
>CAEGAE010062276.1:0-57623 GCA_903067095.1 Girardinus metallicus | reverse complement strand
AAAAAAAACGAACAAGGAGCAGCATGGGGGGGGGTGGGTGGGGTTGAGGGGGAGGCATAGTTGTTTCTTCCGCGTGGGGCGCCGGCCGCGGGGGGGGGGGGGGGGGGGGGGGGGGGGGAGTCAAATGTACATTTGCTTGTTCTCTCAAAAGTTTTGTAGGATCCTGCAGGAGTTCCTAGCATCTGGGGAGGTGCATTGTGTAGAAGTAGAGGAGCTCCCACATGTTAGTTGGCGTTTGGGGTTTGATTCCCTTTCAAGGGTCCTTTGTTGCTTGTCTTCCCCCGTTTTATCTCTGCCCACTTCCTGTCTAATCTACCCATCTTAGCCACAAGCGCCAGAAAAACCTGCTTCTAGCTGCAGATACAGTTAATCTCAACCGGTGGTCGTTTGTGTATGTTTGGATAACTTAGCTGTTTAAATGATTCCAGAGATGTGAAACTCTCCGTTGAACTTTCCAGTAATGGCGGTCTTGTGCTTCTGACAGAGAATTGTCGAATAATGTTTGCTGCCAATATTGACCGCAAATTGCAACTTTGAAGTCAAAGTTGCAATTTTTTTAAGCTTTATTGTTGCCATAATGTGGTTTTACATAAAAGTTGAAATTTCTGCACATAACCTTCCCTTTCCTTCTCTTTTTCTCATCAAGTAATAATCCCTCCATAACTGATGAAACCCAGCATCATCATCCTGCTTCTGCCTCTAGTCTAATGTCTCCAACCTGACTATTTGCTCTTTCTAGTGTGACTATAAAGATTTCTTTTAAATATGTGCGTTAGGGATCTTGCAAACTTTTTGTGAGATTTCTCCAAACTAGTGTGCTTTAGTGCTCCAAAATATGATGGGCAAAAGTTACCAATCTGAACATTTCAAAAGTAATTTGGGATATAAAAAAAAAACCTTTGGGAGATTTTTTTCCGACCCTCTTTCAGTGTCTCTTGCAGGGTTCAGTAGCAGACGTCATAATCCCTGCTCAGCAGCTATTGTATGTAGTAAGGTGTGTTGCACTATGAATAGCTTTATAAAATTACTAATTTGGTCTACTGTTTGAGATGGGGTCATGTGAACCCCACAAATTTTTTACTTGTGAGCTTTCATGAGTTTTTTATTTTTTTTTATCTTTTATGTGTGGTTTCAGGAACTGACAGTTTGATGGGATACCTCCTCCGCTTTACCGTGAGCCGTGACATTTGCCGCGCTCCTCCTGAGAGTTGCGCTAAGACCGCGGCAGGGTTAATAAGTGAAGCATTAGTCATCCTGCCAACGGCATTCTCTGCAAAAGAAACTAAAAGCTGAACCGGGAGAGCAAACGGTACTCACGGTCGTTGCAGTGGGTGCCTGTGTACGACGTCATGGAGCAGTCGCAGGTGAAGTTCTCCCACTGCTGGATGCACACACCCATGTTAGCGCACGAGTCATCCTGGCAGGTGGTACTCGGGCCTAGAGAGGAGAGAGACAAAGAGAGAGGAAAAAAACAGATACGACCGGTGTGCAGTCAGGCAATGATGAAGGCAGCTATTGAGCCTAAAGAGAGAAGGACCCATGCAGAAGATATGCACTCTAGAGAGACAGATTTACACTAATCAGGAGGAGCAGACAGTGCCGCCACAGGAAGCCTGACCCGAGTACAGATCGGTTAAAGGCTGTCTCAGGAATCCCGCCTCAAAGCTGCAGTCGTGCTGGCAAGTCAATGTAAAGGCGCCAGGTTGCTCAGCAGCCTGCTCTTTAAGCAGAATGAGCCGAAGCGTACACTGCGATGTAATTATAGTGAATCCTGGCGGAGAGCGAGCAAAAAGGGTTACACTGAAGAGTTGCTGCTGCAGACGGGTCAGCCAGCTGATGTGATGGCACTGTCAACGACCTCCGGTTTCATTCTCTTTTTCTTTTCAAACAGCAAGTGAGCGAGAGACCCTAGCATGCAACGTTTTCAACATTCCGACATGGTTCGGGAAAGTTTTATCGGAGTAAAACTTCTAAACGCTGCATTCCCTCTGCGAACAAGCAAGACAAGACTCGAACAGGTATAAAAAAAAACAAACAAAAAAAAAAAAACAACCCCAGTTAACAATAACCATATGAAAAACCCCGCCAATAACGGGGCGTTGTATACATTTCTAAACATCAGTGTCAGCGTACAAGATGAAGACTAGATCCACTAGACAGACGGAAGTCATGAGGAGAAAAGAAACAAATATGAAGCACTTAATAACACATGGCGCATATCTGATAGTATGCACCAGAGCCGGACGAGAATCGAGGAGGGTATTCAAAGTCAAACTGGATGTGTGTTTGCTATTCCTAACACCACACATAGCTCTCACTTTTGAATACTTCTATAGAGAGAGGGAATGCAGATAAGGACAAGTGCACTGCATAGATAACGAGATAAACAATCCGGCATTAAGAGTCTGCACAGACAAAGGAGAAGAAATCTCGACAGTAATGCCCTTTAATAACCAGATACAGTAGGAAACGAGCTCAATTAAATAAAACAAACTACAGACAAATAAATAAATAACAGACAAATGCAAGTAAACTTTGTTTAAGAGCAGTTGTCTTGTGCAAGACGACGTGAAGAGAAGAAGAGGACATTTTAAGTGGGAAAAAAAATAATAATCAGAGCAAGTTCGCCAGCTGAAAGTGCATTTACTGTGTAATGTACTGTAATGGTAGTCAACCAGGCATCCCGAGCGCTGTGCACATGTATGTACAGTGTTCATATCAAGGCAAATGGAATGTGTGCATTCCAGTGTTGGAGCAGGAGACTCGCTCTCTTGAAAAAGGAAAAAAAAAAAAGAAAAAAGGATCCAAGCAGGACATTTTTAAAGTCAGAGGCTTGCTGCTGCAGCGGCACAGTGACGGTTCTGATCTGCAGCCGCAGCGGCTGCAGCGTCACAGCGTGGCTTTTGGCTGCGTGCCACTGTCTCAAGCCCACTTATTTCTACTCTTTAATTACAAAGTTGATGCTGCAATTTCTGCAGCTTTCTAACAGAAGTGCACATTTTGTCTGGCCATGTAGAATAAACCAGACACAAACTGATAAGATTAACGTGCATCTGCAGTGCCAAAAGTATTCACACTCTTTGAGCTTTTTCGCATGTTTGTCACAATATAAATACATATTTTACATTCCTTATGTAACCTTTCACTGCTATTAAAGCTGGAAAATCTTTTGGCCTACATCTCTAGTGTTGAGTCATATTCTTGCCACTTTTTCTTTGTAAATTCACTCCCACCAGAAAATCAAGTTTTAAATATTGTCATGGACTTGGACTAGGCCACAAATAGGCGCTGAATTAAATCATCCCTTCATAGCTGTGGCTGGATTTTTGTGGCCATCTTGCAGGAAGATGAACTTGGCCAGTCTGCAGCAGGTTTTACTCCAGAGTTGGCCTGTATGCATCTCCGTCCATCTTTCTTCTCCTAGCCTAAAACGAGCACATCACAGCATGATGCAGCTTTATGCATTTAGGTCAAAAAGCTTAATTTTAGACTAAATGAACCACAAGCCAGTTTTCCGTGTTTGCCGTCTCTCTGCAGAGGCTTGTGGGAAACCTTGTAGGGATTTCATGTTGCTTTCCATCGGAATTGGCTTTCTTTTTGTCACTCTTCTATAAATGCCACAACTGTGGAACACTTGAGTATTACTGGTCAACAAATTCTCCCACTTCGATGGAGATCTCTAAGTACTTTCATTCAGATTGAATGAAAGTACTTGTTGGGCAATTAGTGTTGGGCATTAATTGTATCGTTTATCGTTTATCTTGAGAAATTCCTTACATTGCCACGATAATTATGATTCCCAATTAATGATGTTTAAACTGTCCATATTGTCAGGATTGTTAGTTGCACTATTTTCTCCACTGGCTGTTCAATTAGAGCATCAATAACTTTCAATGAATTTGAAAATGTGATTAAATGCAGTTATTGTTTGCAGTTTAGTGATTTCTTTAAGAACTGTATTTGTGTTTGTGGGGCCATCACCATCTACAGTATCTCTTTAATTAAATGAGTCGCAACATTTAATTTACATTTGGAATCAAAAAAGTATTTTTTGGAATTTGAAGCTGAAATATTAGAACCACCTAACCCTTGTTTGAACTTTTAACCTGACCTGTCTGGTGTGTCTCTTCGTCTTCATGATGTTTGTTTGTTTGTTTGTTCTGCTTACTAAGGCGACTTCTGAAGTGAATTGTTACGCAGGATTGTTATTTGGAGTTATCAGAGTAAATGAGGCTGTATAGATTTGCCAGCCACAGTTAAAAAGCTTTCATCATTTTACTACTGTGCATATGTATTACTTTGTTTTGCTTTATCATATAAAATCTGAATAAAATACATTAAGATGGTCGCAACATAACGTGTGTAAAAGTTCCAGGGGTCTAAATACTTTTTCAAGGCCCTGCCAAACTTTAACTTAGCAATCAGTTTTTGTTTTTTTTCCCCTGCCATTTCTTTTCCATCCGCTGCTTATTTATATTTTTCCACATCAGAGAGCAAGTTACCCCGCCGCAGCACCTGGAAGACGCTATTGCCATGGTGACACCCACGATGCATTGCACACAGCAACCTTTCAGGCGAGCTGGCCTTCGAGAGGCGGAGTTGAACCCTCTACCTTGCAGGTCGGCTTTGGTGAAACCAACTTTGTTGGCGCAGAAAGAAAAAAAACAACAAAACAGAACAGAACAGAGCAGGAAACAAGAGCAAAAGATTAGCGAGGCAGCGGCATCGTTAGTGGTCAGAAAACCTGTTTACGCTTGCCCCTCAGACAACATGGGAAACCTTGCAGAATGGGAGAGGAGCTCTACTGTTAGATGTGAAAATGTGTGTGCATCTCTGAATGTAAGCTCTCCTGACCTTATCAAAATCTTCTACTGCCCTCTAGTGAAAATAGAAGGAACTACAGCCACCAAATACTCTGGTAGAAGATGCAGTTATAGAACGTTTACAGATATTTATTGGGAACATAAGCGTCATATTGCATCCGAATCATTTTCTGGGTTGCACGACATAAAACAACTTTCAAGAATTTTAAGATAAGAATTTTAGTTTGAATCCAGATTTAAAATTCTCCACAGTCTGAATTCTTAACATTTGGTTAAACGTTTCTTATGAAGATAAAGGAAACAACACGTTTTATGACAATAAAAGAGCAGGCCTGACAATATTCTGGTTGGACATTTGATCACAAATCATCCTCATCGCAATGAACGAAAAGCTTAATTTTTGTCCCAACTGGTTATAAACTTCTCCCCAGAGGTGATTTGGTTTGTGTGTGGACAGAGACTGTTGCAAATCTCAACTGAGCTGTGAAGTGCAGATTTTGGAGTTAGCAACTTATTTTCTGATTGGCGCACACTTAGTCCATGTTGATGTTAAAGGGGCAATATTATGTATTTTCCAGCCACATAGAATCATTTTACAGCACAATGAAGTAACAGAGTTATCTTCATTGGTTATAGAAATGTTACATATATGTCTCAAACATGACTTAAAAGAAATTTGACTTTGCAATTCAATACCTTGAAATTGGGCCTTTGTCTCTTTAAGAAAGTCACGCTGTTTTCGAACCGTGCCTTCTGGAAGTCATTAAAACATTCCTCTATTAACCCTTTAACAACGTTTTTACCAGCGTTTTACTGAGAACTAGCTCCTATAGTGAGCTTAGCAGATGCACGGTTTCACCAGGTGTTTGCTAATTACTACTGGCTAGTCTGAAGGAGCTGAGTGGGGGAGTTGTTGAAGTGGAAGCTTGGGTTGGAGACTGCAGCTTGAGGGACTAGCTTCCTCAAAAAGGCAGCGCTCTGTTCCATAACCCAGAATGGTTGTCATGGGAGATTAAATGATTCCTTAAACATCCATAAAAGAATGAAGACAACTCTTTGATTATGGAATGACATTATAATATGATGTAAAGCTCAAAATTGATTCCATAATACTGCCCCTTTAAGCTCGAGCCTTGACGGTTCCTGAACATCCTGACCAATTTTTCTTTCATCTGATTGTAAGATGGTTGTAGCCTGGATATCACTGGGTGTCTCAACAGGACAGTTATCCTAAACACATCTATATGGTTAAAGCAGACTAACAATAAGCTTCCAAAACTACAATTACCTAACCTCGATTTAAAATGTATGACCTAAAACCTGAGTCTGTGCTGGGAAACTAGAGGATTAAGGAGTTGTTAAAAATACCCAGCAAGAATTTTGCCTGGATGTTGTTGACAGCTATGTCAGAAAAAGAAAACCACCAAAGTATACAATTTGTACCTTCGCAGCCACGCTCTACCTGCCCGCTGCGGAACAGGGCGTCGTTGATGAGGTCTGGTAGGCGCCCGTTGAGATCTACAGATGCCAAGCAGCCCTGGAAGCCTTCCCGGGAAACCACCAGCTTAGGGAGGTTCTGATACATGTTGGGTCCCAAACCTCCAACAAACAGGTCGCCTGACGGGACACAAAATGGAACCATGTGAGTAACTTTTCATATTCTTGATGGTCACCAAAGAGATAGGAGACACGGTTTCTCCATGTTGTACCTTTAAGGTCGAGGTTTTTGGCCCCGTTGACATTCTGCGTGACCGACTTGGTGTCTACTTTGAGAGTGTGCGTGTTGGAGGCATCGCGCGTGATGACCACGTTGTGCCACTGATTGTCGTTCAGCGGGTTGTCGCTGTTTCCCTTCAGCAGGCTGGGCCCATTCCCCAGGTCGAACACATAGTGGATGAACCTGGCAGGAGAGAGGCGGCAGCAGATGGGCTGAAAATGAGTGGAAAGCAGCCAACCTTTGAAAGCACTTTAGAAAGCCGGCAGAACTACTGATCAAGACCACTTTGAAAGAGTACAAGGAATTCTGGCTCTCTGGAGGCAAAATACAAAGAAATCAGGGATTACCCACTGAGATCGACAGTGCCTTGCGAGCGTATTTAACTTTTTGAAATTTTTTTTAGGTCACAAACAACAACTTCATTGTATTTTATTCCCAATTTGTGTCACAGATCAACAAGATGTAGCTCATGATTGCAAAGTCCCAAATAACATAATAGTTTGAAACTTTATTTTTACTGATAAAAATTTGAAAAGGGGTATGCATAGTTACCATTTCATGTGATAGGTGTAAAGAAAATCCTTTGCAACCAATTGCCTTAGGAAGTCAATCTTTGAAGACTTTAGAGGTTTGTCAGAGAGCAAACAGCATCACAAAGACCAATGACAGAGAGAGAGTTTTGTTGAAGTTTATAGTAGAGTTTGGCTATAAAACAAGCTTTAAACATGTCACAGGGCTTTTATAAATCCATCATCTCAGAATGGGAAGAGCACAAATACAAACCTAGAAAGACAATGGCCATTCCCCTAATCTGATAAGCTATTCATTAATCAGAGAGGTAGAGAAGTGACAAAGATTCACAGATCATGTGGTACAGTCAAAGTTGGCACTCCAGAATGTGGGCCTCTACAGAAAAATGCCAAGTCATTCTCAATAGAAAGTCCTGTTTAAAGTTAACCACCAGTCCTATAGGAGGAACAGAAGATGTGGAAGGCGGACGTCTGGTCAGATGAGAGCTAAAGTTCCCTTTGTGGCGCAAATGTAAAACGACAGCGGAAACTTAACATCGCACATCACCCAGACTGTACCATCAAACTGCAAAAACATGCTTAGTAACAGTGAAGTGTATCACAGTTGATGAAAACAAAGATGGAAGTAAAGGACAATGATGGAAGAACACCTGTTGCAGCATCGCTCCCTCTCCATTAATTTTGTATGAAAGTTGCGTGATGATCGCTTACCATCTTCTAGCCAGGCATCCAGCGACATTTGTGCATGTGAAATTTTGCGCTTGAACACGCAGACATGCACAACCGGGTTTATGATGTGAAAATTAAACATTTTTCAACTTTGCCGCTGTCATCACTGTAAACACAAACTCCGATCTCCAAGAATCACAATTATAAAGGATGTTAAAGATCGAGGGTTCTTTGTTCTTAATCCATGACATTATTCATTTAAAAAGATTGATGTTCGTAGTTATTTAGCGCTTGCCTATTAGTAAAACTAATGTGAATATAAGAACAGTTCTTTGTAGCTGTTTGATATCTCGACATTTCACCATTTGAAATTCAGGATCAAAGATCTGACCAACCCTGTCAACTTTCAACTGACTCCACCAATGACTATGAACAGTTTTTTTGAAATCAGTTTATCATTTCTGTACTGTTGCTTCTTGATAAAACTTCCATCCCACTCACCCTTTGACCAGCTCCACGGCGATAAAGTCGTTCCCATCTCCGCTGTTGAAGAGGATGAATCCGTCGGGCGAGGTGGTTTTGAACTGGAAGAACAGGTGCATAGTGGTGTACGCCTGCAGGGTGGCCAAGCCCAGGTAGCTGCCTTTGGTCTTGAAAGTGACTGGATCGGCGATGATGAAGCGCATGCCGAAGCGGGCGTTGAGCTCGCAGAAATCGATGTCGCCGTTCTTGCACATGTCGATGTACTGCATACCGTTGAACTTGAGGCTCTGGGGCGAGGTCAGTCCGAATTTTCAATAAATGAGGAGGGTTCAAGTACAATGAGGGGAAGAAAAAAAAACTGATCGCAATTACCTGTAGGTGGCCAATAAAAGGGGAGGGTGATGACGAAACGAAACGTTTCTCAGTCAAGATGCCCGTTTCCACGTTGCTGAATTCCAGGCGGGTGTGGTCACCTGCCATCTGACCTGAAGGGCGGCGAAAGAGAGAAACTGAGTAAGAGTCGACTGTGGGAGAAGATGACATACTGCTAGCAACCCTTTATCTGTTCGATCTATATCTATAGATGAAGAATTCTGAAGAACATTTTTTGTAAACTTTATGTGTAAAAATAAACATAAAAAAGTAACCAATTAATTAGTAAGTAAGCTTCATCAAACTAAGTCAGCCATTTTTCTGCTTTGCTTATAGTATTTTATCAACAAGATACAGAAGAAAAAAAGAAATTAACCTTCAAATAAGACGTGTAAAAAATAAATAAATAAATACAAGAGTCCAAAAAAATGTTTGAATTTAAAAACCTGCAACTTTTACAAACCAGGCAGGATGAAGATCCCAGTTTGTTTTGCCAAAACGCACAGCAAGACAGATGTCAACTGGGATAAGAAAAAAGATCTTCAAGTTGACTGTTAGATCTTGACATCACCTGGCTTTCTTTTAAACTTCAAAGTCACTCTGCAGCAGTGTTGAACAATTTTATTCATTACTACTTATTCTAAAGGTTTAAAAGATTTTTTTTTTTCCCTATTGCCATTTTCCAGTTTATTCTGATTTCACAGAATACATGTCTTTTTAATAGTCCACTGACGAATAGAAGTAGATTATTCTGCTTTGTTTTACTTGGTTTGATGGCACAACGAGAGGCACAAGAATCACAAAGGCCAGCTCATAGTTGGAAATGCCTTTGAAGGAGGAATTTGATTAAAATACGCAAATAAATAAGAGAAAAAAATTGAGAAAAAAGAAATTAATTTGCTGATCTTTTATCGGAGGTACGCCGGTGTGAACGTTTGTTTATTAGATAAGTTTAATGTGGGGAGGAAATGATAAAATAAAAAAAAGGAACTACACAAGTTAACAATGGCATGCTGTTCTACAGGTGGCAAATAAAAGCTAATGTTAGTTTCACTGATTTTACAAAATAAAAAAGGCTTGTACCTTTAACTTAATCATCCCATCATTCTTATTTTTGCCACAATCACCATGACAACGTAGTGCACACATCTTTTATTTAGGCTGTTGGTTAAGAGTGGCCCTTGACATAAACCCAATTTATTTACTATTTTTCTTACAGTTTCTCATTTAATTCCCTGAGTGGGATTATACTGCTGTTGTCTAACTTCCTAAGTTGTTCTGTACCAACAACTTTTCACTCCTCTATATTTTAACACTATTGTAAACCACAACATGCAGTAAGCAAACGAGAAATGCAGAGTTGTGGCATTCCATTGATTTTATTTGTGCAATGTTACTTTTAAGTAATAAAGAAAACAAACTATTTAAGAAATGTGTTTCCCAACAGCAACTGGTAAAATTTTACATTTCGTATTTTCCGGACTATAGAGCGCTCCCTACTATAAGCCGCACTTCGGTTTTCCACCTTAATAAATTTGCTATTAAAGCATTCCGTCTCCAACGCCGAACCATGGATTCGTTGACGCCGAGTTTACATGCAGCTGCTCTATTTCCCTCCTGTTCTGCCAGATCGACAGCCTTCAACTTAAAAGCTGCATCATATGAACTTCTTCCCGTTGTTTCCTTAATGAGGAGGTATGAGTTTGAAAACATTTCTCCGTCGTGCCTGCTGCTAGCATGTGCTTGTCCTAAATGAAAATTAGCTCTTTCTTCTTTTATTTCCAATTTTGACTTCCAATGATTCGCTTCCTGCTAAAGAGCCCCCTGGTGGTTGAAGAAAAATCCACAGAAAAGCCGCACCGGGACCATAAGCCGTATTGTTCAAGGCGTGGGGACAAAAGTAGCGGCTTATAGTCCGAAAAATACGGTAATAATATAATACACAGTCAAACAATGGAAGCCGCACACAGAAGCGTGCATATCAGGATCAGCATGAGAAACGTCAGTACCTTCGGCCATGTCGTCGTCCACAATGAGTTTGAAGTTTTTACCGCGGCGGACCACTCGCACCGAGTGCCACTCATTGTCGTTGAGCTTTTGTCCGGCATAAAGAACCTCAGGGCCCTTGCCTGAAGATGAGGGTCAGTTAGTGGAGGGACAGGGAAGGCACAAGCAAAAGCAAAACCAAATCTTTGTTTGTTTAGAAATATCAAGCACAGATCACTCACTAATAGAGCATTATGGCTTTCAGGGTCTAAGATTTTTTTTTTTCCTTCTAATCGCATCAAGTGCTGCTCCTGCTTTAGATTTTAACTGTAGGCATAAACAAAGATTTGGTTTTGTTTTTGACAACAAAGGAAAAATAATATTTGATGTTACTCACACAAACACTCAACTAGAAGAATTCTAACAATATTTTTTTTATTTGCTTCTATCCTTTATACTAGCATTTTCCAAAGTTATAGATACTTGATGTTCACAGAAAGCGCCTTTCATTGGGTGTAGTAATAACTCTTAATGCCACTAGAGGGCAATGCAGCTCCATCTAGTTTCTTACAGAAGCAGCTGTGGCATTTTTCCTCAGATTATTGGATGTGATGCATTAAAACGAAACCAGTTCTTAAATCTTTATAAGCAATGATGGCTAGAGAGATTTCTTCACCAGAATTTAAGACTTTAATTTGCTTTGTGTAAATATGCACTTCATCGTTGTTGTCTGCGGGTTCAAAGTGGTATTTATTATGGACGTGGTGTTAAATCAAACTGCTTGCCACTATCTGCGCCATTAACAATGATCAGAATTTAGAGTTCTAGTGGGACTTCACACACACGGGGAGTTTTAAAGCTGCGTGGGAATCAGTCTGTATTCCAGGTCGGAGTGACAATACTAAATGTAGTGTTGGATGGACATAGTGGAATGTATTGTGCATTCTCTTAATTTAGCAAGGGTCAAAGTAAACCTGATATTATTTGGATAAGTGTCTCATAGCTATTTGTAGGGAGGCAACTCACTTTTTGTTAGCGTGATATAAATTATGTTTGAAACTCATTTAAATTGTTGGATTTCTTGGCATGGACCCAAATTTTAACCCCACTGGTGTTGAGGTTGGAGCCTTTCCAGAAACTTCAACCATATATTTATTGAGTTGAGGTGAAATTGAATAATTTTAAGATAATCCTACTTCAACATTCTACCCCTTTTCACAAATATCACTTGTCACAACAAGGTCCAACAGCGCTATGCTTGAAAATTGGAAAGGCATTCTTAGGTTTGTGAGCTTTAAAACGCATTGTTTGGTACTGTAGATAAAAAAACACTATATTTGTTTAACCTAACAAGTTTAAACTATTTTCTACTAGGCATTTGGATTATCTCTGAGAGTAGCTGCAAACTTTAATCGATCTTCAAGTTATTGAAAGTGCTTCGTTGTTGGTCGACGCACTCTAAAATCATGTGTGTCCATCTCCAGTTATCAAAGGGTCGGTGTTCAACCAGTTTTAGATGAGTCTGTGAACCAACAAGGCAAGTTTAAATAGTCCAACTACCTCCTCAGGATGCCTGTAAAGTTTTGAAAATGACCCATCGTCTAATGGGTCATTAGCAAGAGACCGGTGTGTTAAACTAGAGAAAAAAACTAAAACATGCAGGATGCCAGCAATTGAAGATGGATTTTGGACGCCCCTAGTACTATAAGTCAATGGACATAAATGTTGGCAGTGGCTTTCCAGCTGTTTGGAGTTAATGATAGGCTTGAACATTGATGCAGCTTTGTTGTTCTGAATGTTTGAACTAAGGCAGCCCGGTTGGGTCAGACGGTTAAAACGTAGAGGTAGCTGTCTGTTTCAACAGGACAATGGTCTTGATACTTGGTTTTATAAAGGCTAAAGTAGACAAACATTAATCTTCTAGACCCACCCTGACATCAACTGCACTAAAAATTTGTAAAGTATGTCTCATAGTGAAGTCCATGTGAGAAAGCCAAACAATTTTAAGTAACTCTGTAACGTTTGAGAAGAAAAATTGTCAATTAACAATTGTGTGCTTTTCCTAGAACTTGCTTATAGGCGCATGGTGTGAAACACTGTGTTGGGTTAGTGTTGGGTTTTGTGCACCTTGTAGCTTATATGTGTAATTTTTCCTTTGTGTGGATTAATAAGAGAAAGGCCATGAGAAATTCAAATTAGTCCACCCAATTCATGGTTTCTCATAATCACTGAAGTTGTATGCTGTGTGATCATTAGGACCCTGAAATATGAACTGCACAAATAAACCATTAAAAGCTCAAAGTAGGTGACATTCATGTCAATGGTGAGTGGATGTGAAAGTCCATTTGGGCCTGTAAGTGACTAATCTGTGCACAGTTGCTTTATTATATGCATATACATCCATATAAACAAGCTGTTGTCTCAATGAAAACTCTCCTGAATGCCCTCGCTTGTTCAGTTTTTCTCTCTGTCATTACAAGGCTGGTGAGGAAGAAGAAAAAAATCCACTCCTTTTAGTGTTATGACCTGTAAGAACAGGTCATAAAACACCATCCGCATCAGCAAGTTGATTTAAATACTACAGCATGAATTAACACTATACAAGTACAGGACATTTTACTGCAATATATGAGTAAATATAAAACCAATGTTCCCTATAAAGGCTGAGAGTGCAGATGTTCAGTTAGCTGCTACAGACATGCAGGGAAAAAAACGATTCAGAGCTAGCTGCTTGACTTAATTTGAAAATGGGCCATTTAAAATATAGAAAGTATATTAAGCCTGATTTGCATGACTTTGATCTCTGGCTATTCCTCATTTCCCCCCCACTTTTATCTAAGAAATCCTCTTATCAGCTCCCAATGCCTCCCACCCCCCCGCCAACCCTCTGCATTAACACATTCCTGCCTCCACACCTAGCACACAGACCACAATCAAATATTGACGGAAGGAGAAAAGGCTGCAGAAGAAGAATGTTGACTTACTGGTGTTACAGTTTATCCTGACACAGTCTAGATGGGGAGGGGAGAACAAGTGACAGATGAAATCGCATCCTTCAAGGTTACAGCTGCAGACATCCAAAAGCAAGTAAAGCCACCTTCCGGGGACGGACACATGACGCCAGCGGCCATTTTTTCCCATCCCGCCCCTAACCAATTTGCAAACTGATCGATATGATTAAAGCAGTAATCTGATGTAGTTCAAGTCAAAGCAATGAATCTGCCCAGAGCCGGCCAAAGATTTTACAAGGCCTTAAGCTGAATTTTTAACGGGGGGCCCATTTTTGATTAGCCTATTAGCCAAAAGTTAAGCAGACCACAGAATGAGTTTTTCTTCATTAATTTAGAAAAATTGCTGTGAATAAATTTTGGATAAAAGTTTATTTGTCTGACTTCAAGGTTGCACACCATTTTAGCACATTACTGGAGTCTTAGCTATATCTTACCTTCAGTTGCTATGTAAAGAGCAAATGTCATTATTAGTGTTTTTATATGAAATATTTTGATTTGGTAAACCATATATTTGTTTTTAATAGTTAGGTACACTGTAGTAGTTGTAACTTTTTTTAGGTAGATTGTAGGGGTGTAGAGTTGTAGCCTATTCAGAAGACCAAACATGAACTTGGATGAATGAGAACAAGATTCAATGTTAGCAATGCTTTTGGAAAACTAGCCCAATTTTGCATCTTTGCACAAAAATATTAAAGGTTTCATGAATTTAAAAACTGTGTTTTTAAAAAAATAGTCAGCGTTGAATAATTCAGTTCAGGTTTGGATAATTCACAGTCGTATTCATTTTGGTTTTGTTTTGTCCAAATTACAAGGGGATTCTAAATCTCTAAAATGTATTAAAAATTCTGCCTTTTGCATTTTCAGCAAGAGAACAAAGGTTTCATACATCAATTCATTCACAGTTTAGAAGCGAATATCTGCTGAGGGCAGAACTGACTGCCAAGTAACTTTAATCCAGAGGTGCTCAAAATGATACATTTTAAAACTTCTTGGGGCTTTTTTAGATGACTCTATAACCAGGTGACGGCGGCTTGTCCATTGTGGATTATTATTAGTCGATTACATTACACAACCGGGCAGCTACTGAAGAGCTACTTCCTGTCTTACTTCAAAAAAAGAACACAGACACAGGATGTTAAGTTTAGAGCTCTTACCTTTATGGGGGCCTCATGATAATAATTTCAGAAGAAATATCATATTGTTCTAATATCACAAGACCTGATGTCATTAGAGCTCGTTACATGTCTAAATATTGTTTTGTTTTAAACAACACACTACAGTCTTTACATCAGGGGGATGGATTAGAAATAAAATCTATCTGGTATAAAGATGATTAAACTGGTAGCATCAAATTACAACTGTTAATGCAACTTCCAAATCTAGACTTAATTTTCAAGGAATTTTAAAGTGTTCTAAACGTCATTTTTAAAAAGCTTTAAATTCAAAATAAGGTCTTTTTATTGATCTTATGGTTTTATGGCTCAGCTTGCTTGTTTTTTTGGGCCGGCTCTGACACTACTCAAAGTTACTCTACCTCTACTATATCAGATGACTGTTTTTGAATAATTATTTACTTTTCCCTATTTTTGTGTGCATTTCAAAATGGTCACAAGCTGTTTTAAGACCACATTGATTTTGCAACCCGGCTTCTGGAGTCCAAAACATTTGACACATTCTCGGTGTCACTTTAAAAATAAAGTCCTACTTGCTAAAAGCCAGGTCTGACAATCAGAGCAGTGGGTTCGTCAGGACGTGGGTTGAAACCCATGTGACCGTGTTGTGTTCATGTGCCGTCAACCGCAACAGAAAAGTGGGAGCAAACAGCCGCGCGCCACGTAGCACCAACACCGTACTGAGGCCTAAAGACACCCGTGAAAGGCATCTGGTGTTATCTGTTGCTACCTATAGCTAAACTAGCTTAGTTACTAACTTATTCAGACTTTTGTTTGTTTTTCATTGTAGCAGCTTATGGGCCGAATCAAACTCTTGTTATCCGTTTCATGGTAGTCACTCCAGGCTAGATGCTATGTCCTTCTGCTGCTGCCATGTGCGGGCGAGCTGGCCGCTGTGGCTTCGGGCTGTTTGCCAGATGGGCCGCAGGCTCTGGGCCTTTGAAGGGATGAGTGCCATCTTTGAACAAGGCTTAGGAGAGGCCAGCTAGGCCAACGGTGGACCTTCTAACATGAGGAAAAAGAAAATAAATAAAATAAATGGTGAAAAAGACCACAGGAAATGGAGCGCCAAGATAAAAATGCTGACTAAGCTAGTTCTGAATAGACAGCAAAACAACCATCTACATGCTGCTGATTGGACTACCGTGTTCAGGGTGAAACTGTATAAAATAATAAGAAAGATATGACACTACTTTGACTAAATGATCTATGATGTGTTCAAAAGATGCGCGGCAGAGCATGACTAACTTTGTTAAGTGTTAGATCAATGCACTTTTTTTTTCTTTTTACAGAAACATCAAGGCATCCAGGCAGAAGAACTTACACTTCAGGCAAGTCGAAGACATTAACATGCAACTACAAGGACGGACTACAGATCTGGTGTAGTACATGTTAGATCAGATAAAAAAAATAAAAAAAAAAGTAAAGAAATAATAGTAAAGAAAGAGCGCGGGCTCCTGCCTCAGCCAGAAGAGACGGTTTATACGATACCTAAGTTGACCGTCAGTTTGACCCTCCCGCTGTCCAGCTCGAGCCGCAGAGTGTCCGCCGACTCGCGGGACGTGGCGGCCATGAGCAGGCCGAAGGCCCGCTGGGACATGAAGCGCAGGGAGACGTCCTCGGCCTCTGTGTGCATGATGTTCGGGATCACCACTTTCATGTACATGCTGCCGTCATAAGACAAGATGGAAGCCTCTGTGAAGACAAAGAGAGAAAGAAAAAAATTGGCATTTTAAGTGCTACACTGCAAAAACACAAAATATTACCAAGTACTCTTGGTCTCGTTTTAAGCTCAAATATCTTACACTTGAAATAAGACAAAAACTAACTGACAAGTAACTTTTTATACACAATATAGGAGCTTGTTAGAATTCAATAATTTCTTAGTACTGAAGAAAAAGTACTAGTTATGTGTGAAATAATCTGCCAGAGGAACAAGACATTTTAATTTATAATATGGGAAAAATATATTATTTCAATCATAACTAGTACTTTTTCACCAATATGAAAGAATTATTGACTTAAAACCTGCTCCTATTTATTGCTGTAAAGTTACTTCTTAGTTTTGTCTTATTTCAAGGACACAAAGATACTTGAATTAGAAACCAGACCAAACCAGACTGAACACAGATCGCAAAACTTCACATTCTGATAATACTTTTACATTTCAAGGCTTTGCATAAAAATATAACTTATCTAAGGATTTTATTTTTCAGTTAATTGAAATCTATTATTTCATATCTTTGCTTAGGTGAAAAGCAAATGTTGAAACTTAACATAAGAGCTTATAACACTATCATGTATTTTAGCTTTACTAGACCTCAGTTAATTGAATTTTGTATTCTATGGTAGAGGGTCATTCTGACTTCACAGAGTTTATGTTGATATGATTTGGACGGTATAAATGTTGGCGTACCAGTAAACGCTAACGCCAAGTACCCTCAGTGTTAGTGCTGAGATATTTAACTTTTATAATAAAAAATATGCTTTTTACATGTTTGCTAAAACTGTCACTATATCGTGACTGTTTACTACGAGAGACACAATCTGTGAAAAAAATCAAGCTCCTCTACCGTCTTCCAGCATTCCCAGTGCTAACTACAGAAATACACAGCCCCATTAGAAACAACCAAACACAGCAAGAAGAATGAGACTAGCGCCATCAATCATGCTTATGTACCCGCTGCTCACACTCATCCCCTTGCTCTCTCCTAAGCTGAAGCTTCTCCACGTAAGCAGAGCATGCCATGAATGCTAAGGCTAGTTAGCATGGCCATCGATGACGACGGATAAACAGTTTTCCTGTGACAGTAAGTCGCTTCTCCATCAACAGTATATTGAGTGGCGTGTACATGAGGTTGATAGACAGCACTGTGATGCTTCTCCTGTCTCATATTATGGTGACAATTTGAGTAAAAAGCATTTTTTGTTTGTTTGATTTTTGAAAATAAAGTTGCATACCACAGATTTGAAGGCCATCTAAAAAAATAAAATAAAATAAAAAGTGAGGGTCACGGGCTTAACTGGGAGTGGGGCGCCCAAAAATATTCTGTTCATTGATCCGTCTCTGGTTTGTAAGATCCGACGCAGTCAAACACGAGAGCCTGAGATGCCAATCTGACGGAAGAAAATAGAGTTCTAGCCGTTGTGTTTATGCCCCTGGAACTTTTGCAAACATGCTCAGTGAAGAAAGCAGAAAAGGCTCCACCACTGGAACATGAACGCCTCCGTGTCTCTCATATTTTATTAACAGGAAACACACGCGTGTTCATGCCCTGCATGCCTACGCAGCCGCGTTGCTGAATGACGAGTCTGACGGAGCAGGCTGCAAATTGCCGAGCTACTTTTAGCTGGTGCATTTCCCCCTTCCCTTTGTGCGCTGTATACAATCCACGGACCATAAGCAAACACACTGCTAACGCACACAAAAAAGTTCACTCCATCATCAAACAATGCACAGAGAGAGATGTCACGGGGTTATGGAGGCTGCAGAGCCAGACTAATTTGTTCTCTTGCTCTAGAGTTGAAACAGAACGAAAGAACCGGAGTGAGAAGGGGGAACACTTGCAGAGCACTGAAAAGCCTCTCACGGAGAGCGAGACAGATTAAAAAAAAGCACCCAACCGTGAAATACGTGGTTTTGGCAACGCAGCTTTTAAAAGAAAATAGAGCCTATATGAACCTCGGTAACACTTTCGACTGGAGCGATGCCAAGGATGGCGACGAGAAATTCCACGAGAAAGCCAGATGTACACGTTAAAAAGAGAAAGTCAATCCAACTGCCTGATGGAGGCGGATGCCGAAACCTGCAAAAGGTTGGATTTTTCCACATGACAACATGTAAAATTCATGAAATAAAGTCAAACACTCCGAGCAGCAAACTGCTATTGAGGGTCCACAAAGGTTTGCCTGCGTACGTGTTAGGGCCGTTGTTGGATCCACGCCGTGAACAAGCCGTCTGCTGCGTGAGTACGGTTGCCTAGAGGATAATGAAACCTCGGCTCGCCATTGTTCTACTTGGCTTTAGATTGCGCCGAGTTCTCTTCTCTCCTCAAAGGCACGCGCAGATTTTAAAAAGTCAGTAAAACATTCATATGTGCATGAAGAGAAGCCTGTTCGCAGACAGCTCTGCTGACTGACGGGGGGGATTGATTGATTGATTTGAAAGGCCAGATGAGGTCCCGCATGGTGGGTTAGCGGTTTAACATTAGGAGAGAACAGAAAACATGAACAGCAAACTCAAAAATGGTTTGAAAAGATTCTCTGATGATGACGTGAGAAAGAAAAGAAAATCTTGATGCTGTTGCAATTTCTCCTATGAGATTTTTTCCCTACACATTTAGAACCTTTATCTAAAATTCAAACCAAATCGCTCTCTTGAAATGGAAATTTTAATCATTTCAAACTATATGGCTAAAGAAACAAAACTGAGCCATGGGAAGGGGAACATTAGGGAATTTTCACATTTGTAGTTCCTTCATTATAGTTTAAAAAAAAAAGCTGAGCTTGTTGTCTTCTAACTTTTTCTAATGGTTCGGTCTCCAAGGAAACCAAACCACGCTCTGGCGTTCAGGCTGTTTATAGCGCAAATGTAAATAAAAGAAATGGATTTTATGTTTGACCTAGTCAGAAAATGTAGTTATGCAAATAATATATTTCTCAAATTTGTTCGAGGCATAATTATCTGAGATGTACTTATGCTTTATAAAAACGATGCACGACCTTCGTTTAACCCCGTAACCTGATGACGGGAAGGCTTTTTTTATGGGTCCTCTATCGACACAAAAACTAAATTTATCCTGCAACAGCCCAGCCAGCACGCCTAGGTGGGCCCCACATGGGAAAAAAGAGGGCAAACCATATGGGACCCAAATGGGTTTGTCCGCGATTTCCATGATGGCCCCACATGGGTTTGCCCATGTAGGGCCCATGTAGATCCCATGTGGGGCCATCATTGAAACCGCGAACAAACCCATTTGGGTCCCACATGGTCTGCCCTCTTTTTTCCCACGTGGGGCCCACCTGGGTGTGCTGGCTGGGAGGGAACTTTTTCTCAGTGCCTAAGTCGAGTGAATGGCCTTATTTATATTTTTATTTTCACTCATTTTCAACCACAGCATGTGTACCATTAGCCTTAAGAAATTTTACAGGGAAAATCATAAATTTATAAAGTGAGTGGCAGAACAGACGATGCCCTCAGAATATTGCTCAGATGGCTACATCAAGTAAATCAATTACATGGTAGCGTACTTGGTGTAGAAACCGAACTTTCAGTTTCTTCCACTTACTGTTGGGTTTTACGAAACCTTAGCACAGCTGACAAATGTAAAGTACTTCGCTAATACAACTGCCCAGGAGAAGAAGAGTGCTGATGAAAATGTAACAACGTAACAATACTGCAGATTTTTTGTCTTTTAGCTTACATTTCTGTGTTTTTGTCAGAAGCAGTAGCTATGATTTAATCATGCGAATTTCAAGCAAACTTTTAAAATGTTGCGAAAAAAAAAAAAAAGAGAAAATCAGAAAATGAGTGTTAGGAGTGTTTCCACATCCTAGTTTAGAGATAATCAACCAGGCCACGCAAAGTGGAATTTCGTCAGATGTTGACACTAAGCATGGCTGGAATAAGATGCAAAGAGTGGAACGTAGTATGGAGCACATACTACGTTCCAGAAAAATGGAGTTTTCACCTCCGACCTGGAGGTTTGGATTTTGACATTTTCGGAATGTCGTGCCTCAAGTAAGGATGTAAGAATGAGAAAGTTCTCTGTAAGTTAGAATATATTCAGCAAATGTGTTCCCTTTTGTGAATTAACTCTTTCTCGGAAACGCTGAAAACCACCTTAAGCGAGTATAAAAACCTTTCTTTTTAATTGAGGAAGGCTTTTTCTTTTTTACACTTTGCCGTTTCATCCGTTTCTAATGAAGTACTTGAAAACGTGCATAAAAAGAACACTGATGTAAACACAACTAGTGCTTCACTACTGTGGCGAATTACCTGCTCACTGGCATTACGTTGGAGAGCTTTTAAATCTCTCTGCAAGATGCCAGTTTGTTATGTCTCCAAACTTCTATTTCTCACATTTCTCTAGACTTCTTCTTCAAAACTAGACAAAATTCCCACATAAATTATCGTCATATGAACTCACTCACCCTGAAGAATGTGCAATCAGTATGTTTTTCATCTTATGCAGATGTCTGTACTAAAACCTCAGTTCGGCTCTCTGTGCATAATATTCTTTCCGTGTATTTCTGTTCCTTTTTCCTATGCTTCTTTTTTTTTTATAGTCCTCTTCTTCTTTTTTTTTTTTTTTAATCACAGAAATTAATACAACTTGTCCTTAACTTACAAGCCATATAATGGTAAATCAGAGAAAGCTGGAACCCCGTGCAAAGACAAACAACATTTCTCTCAGCAGAGCTGGAACTTGAAAGAAGCCAAAGCAGCTAAATCTGCCAAATCTGAGCTAATCACGATGTTACAGTGGCAAAGAGAACATGGGAGCGCTGCAGAATGTGAGGGCTGCTGCTGAGATAAACATCATTCATACAAAGTCGTGAGCTAATAACACACATCTGCTTGACAAAGCAGGTGACAGCACTCCGTGGAAAGGCAGACTGGCTGCATTTAAAGTTGTATGAACACACCCCGTACAAAACACGGCAGCCTCCGTGTTTGCTCTTCCATAATTTGGCATTTCTTAAGAGAGTTATCAGCGGCGCCGAGGATGTCGTTTCAGATGGTAATTAAGCTGCCGCTTGTCATTGAGAGTGTTTGCGTGCGTGCGCGTGTGCGCTTTTCAATGAACCCCACACTTCGCATAATTAGCAGTCAGTCTCAAGGAGAAGATAGAGGAGGAGGGACGCTATTAAGTGATGAGCTACACAGATATTGTGGGTTTGGATGAGGGAGTGAGCTAGTCGATTTATTTTTCAACTTGGGCACACACACGCGCAATCTGCTATCCTTTCTATTTACTTCTGTTTTATCCAGGCTCCTTTTTACTTTAGCTGCAAATGTGCATGAGTAAACAACTCTCTTCTGCCTCTAGGTTTAGCTTTAGTTCGTCCTCACTAAAGTTGCACTTTTAAAACATATGCAGGGGGCAAAATGTGGAGAAAAATTGACCTCAATTTTCATTTATTTTCTTGAAATTCTCAATTCTCACACCCATTCACTCAGCCAGATTCCGCTAGATGCCAAATTATTTTCATTTCAACACTGACACTGCAGAGGAATATAAGGTATTTGAATAGGACCTCGTGCAATTAGTCAACCTTAAGTAAAATTTCACAATTTCCCGCCCCCCCCAGCATCTCTCTCCACTTAACGAACAAGCAAAATCGGCCTATTTAACGTACGCAAGTGCATCTAACCTGCTGTAGTCTCAACTTCGTACAGGGCAGAAAAAGCTAAAAGATTCGTTGAGCGTCTGTCTGTCGGCAGGCAAACAGATGAACAGTTTTCTTTACAGGACATCAAGTTTCTTTAATCTTACATCTTGCATCTGATGCCAAAAAATACTTTTAGAGTAATTATTAATTGGCTGTTTGGGAGGCTCAAAAACCATGAAATGCACCTATCAGCTTTGGACATGATCAGTCAGCACAATTAGGATTGTTTGTAACAGGAATATGCATTACAATCACTAACTAAATGGTTAGTGTAACTTTAATTTGTTAAAATAAAAAGACTTTCGTAGTGTTTTTAAGTACAGACTACATAGTGTTTATTGAGGTTTTGAATAGTGATAACCTTGCATTGGCTTTTTCTTTGTGTGCTTTTTTGCCACAATTTCTCTTTTTATTCTTTTTCATTTAAAGACCTTGTGATTCTTTAACTATGTCCACTGTTTTGAGCATAGTCTCCAATCCTGCTTTAAAATGTGCAGAGCATATTTCAGATCGTTTGTTCCCCAGTTACAAATTGGGAACATTTAAAATGCACACACACAAGCTTGAATTAATATTTCCTTTAATATAATGCCTTACTCATAGTTGTCAATGGATAAGAAAAAAAGTGAAAATGGATAAATAAGTCATTTTTACTTGCTAACTTTTGTATCTTTATCATCTTTACAGAGCAAAGAATGGTTTCATAGATCATAAATCAATGGATTTGCTGTAGCTTTCTGAGCCTTGAATGTCAAAATGACAAAATTCCTAAGAGAAGCAAGTCATGGACGGATGTTTCTGAACAGCCCCCGGAGTAGCCAATGCCACTAAAAGATGAATTGTTCCAAACAAAGTGGCAATGTGCTCCCTGAAGGGTTTAAAATTTGTAATTAATGAGAGTCCGTGGTGACTGATGAGAGGTAAACTCTCAGTTTATAGCGGCTCACGGAATTTGCAAGCCTTTCCCGTCGTACAATAATGTTCACCTGCGGTGTAAACGTGAATGTCTCCAAAAGTTTTTGGCAAACTTTTGCCCCATTGAGTGTGTTGCAGGGTTTGGATGAGGGAGTGACAGTAAAAAATGGTGGCGCTTTATTATTTCACTGGCAGTGTTTCGGGGTCTCGAACTCCATGTAATGTTTTTTTTTTTTATTATTACTATTTTTAGGAAGCTGCTGTTGTTTTGTTGGTCTTTTGTCTTTATGTTTTAACTTGTCCTGTACATTGTCCTTGAGTATTTTTGAAAGGAGCTTTAAATATAATTATTAATAATTGTGGAGGTTCCTCCATCTTTTCCCCAGTGTTAGTATTTATTTAAATGTTTTCACATGACATATTTATAATTTTCACCCAATATATTTATAATTTCATTCTTTTTGTGGTTCTTATTGCATTAGGTTGTTCACTATTATGGGTGCACACATTTAGTAAACACCTTTTGTTTATCTGAATCATTAACTACTTTGTTTTGCTGAGTTTGAAGGACTGGCTGGGGGAGAGGACTGGTTGAAAGGCAAACCAGGAAGTGGAACAATCCGTCAGGCTGCTGGAAGCAGCGGACTTGATGTTCAAGAATCTGCCTCTCTCTCTACTAACAGCATAACTGCTAAAACATTTTTGCTTTTAGGTTGTTTTGTTTTTTACAGTTGTGTTCTAGTCAAAATGTCTTGGTTTAAATTAGCTATTTATGTTTATGCACTGTTTGTCTTTGTCTCATCTCCCACCCCTCCTCGTTTGTGTTTGTAGCCTTTGTGTATTAATTCCCCTGTGTGTTCGTTGTGTGAGGTCAGTGTTTGGTTTTTTTATCCTGAGTTAGGTCTACCTTAGTTGATGATTTCTTTTGGGCCCATTTTGCTATATTTTTTAGATTTGTTGTTGAAAGCCTTTTGTTAAGATTTTTTTGGAAAATAAATAGAGAATATTTTTTTATATATGCCTTTGTCCTTGTGCCTTACCGGTCGGACCGTAACAGTAATACTAAGGAGGGAAAAAAAATGTCATGTACTCCTTTAAAACAACATCCCGTCTTCTGTATCTCGTTTTTACAGCATGCAGCCTCAGATATGGAGACTTGATGAATTAATTACTGCAACAGTTTCTTCAAAGATCTGCCTCAAAAAGAAAAATCAATCAGACAGCTACCCATGTTCTCACCAAAACCAGGAAAATAGAGCAATTCACTCCAGTTCTAAGGCCTTTACACTGGTTCCCCATAGCACAGAGAATAGACTTAAAAAAAAAACTTGTGTTAGTTTATAAATCACCAAATTGTTTGGTATCAACCTTCCAGACCACCCAGCCCTTCTGGTTCAAGTCTACTCTGAGTTTCCAGAACCAAAACCAAACCTGGAGAAGCAGCATTCAGTAATCTGAAACAAACTTTTAGAAAACTGCAGAACACCCGAAACACTCATGACCTTCAAATCTATTCTGAAATCCAACCTGTTTAGGTGGAAATAAAGAGGCGAAAATACACAACAATTGGAGAGAAAGCAGCTGGATCATTGCTAAGCAGAGGCTGCAGGATAATTCACAGCTATGTCAAGGTGGACCATAATGTGAACTAACAATGTCAGATTCACCGACTCATCGCAACCAAGATTTCAATAGCGCAATGCGCATTTATGCCAGTTTAAATTGGATTTCTAATTTGAAACTGTTTAATCCATATGAACTATATAAAGAACTAGAGTAAAGTACATTCTACTGTCTATTAACCTCTCGATTTTTTTCTTTTCTCTGGGAATCTTTTTGTGTTCTCCTGGGAAAAGTTTAGGAATTTGTTGATTTCTCACATGGCCAAACATGCTAAAAGCTTGATTTCCTCCACTTTCTCCTTTCTGCCTGCGTGAGGAAGTAAGAGAGAACCATACAAAAGGAGAAACATGAAAAGGTAGATTTAGAAGCAAAGGACAAAAAGAAAGGGATGAATGGATGGATGCTGCACACTCTGCACAATGTGTCACAACGAGAGCCTGGCTTTACGTAACCAGGCCGGCACGCTTTCTCTGCACACATTTAATTACAAAATGGGGATTAGGGAGTAACAGCGTGGCGTTCCAAATGGTGGGGAAGAAAAAAAAGGAAAAAAAAGAAACCTAAATGAACAGATCGTTCTAAAGTGTAGGAAGATCCGGCGCTCTCCTGGGTAAACACTGTAAAACAAGTCCGTGTCTCCGGTATATTTAGCAGCCAAGACTTTGTACTTCATTCTCCTGCTCCCAGCCGCCGCCTCATTCTTTTTCTGTTTCATTTGTTTTTATTGTACTGAATGAATTTGTACAGTGCTGCGTCAGGCACCACTGAGCTGGCGTTGTGTTTCAGCACAACTCAGCACAAGTTTAGCACCGGGGGCAGGACGCTTTCATCTTTATTGGCAGGTAACAAAAAAAAAAAGAAAAAGAAAAAGAGGACCGGGCTCCATTGCCGCTTTATGTTTTGAGGGCAAATCGCCACAGCTGCAAACGAAGAGCATTAAAATTCAAACTACACTCCTAACCTCCGTAAACACTTTTCAGGAAATTGAAAGTAGACAGTTGTAATTATCATAAACCTATTTTTGAGAAAAGAAAAAAAAAAAATCTGTTCTGCCTCATTCTCTCCAAAGCACATGAAACGGTCGATAATGCGGACGATACCGAACCAATTACAGCGCACGATTGCAAAGTCATTTAACCTTCAGAAGGAGATAAGAGTTTAAAGACAAAGCCGAAATGAGGGGACTGAATAGACAGACATTGTTGGGACTGAAAAAGGATTCTGAATCTGCTGTCTCAGGCGTTTCGAAGCTCCAGCTCAAAACAAGCACACTTTGTCTCCAAATTAAAAAAAAAAAAAGAAAGCATTGCTGCCCTGATTCTGAAACAGCAAAACAGCTTAAACAGAAGCACGCAATGTCTGCAGTAATGTTTCAATGTACTTGTGTTGGACTACAGTTTCTGTTGGAAGTTTATGCAATAAAAAAAACATGTTTTTTTTTTTCACTGTTTATTGTATTAAATGTACAATTATGAATTTATCACACTAATTACGCAATCATAATAGGGCCATGGCAGAATAATACCCAACAGTTTAGCAACTGTTCTTATTAGACATCTTTATCTCAGACATTTAAGCAGTGCAGTTGGTCACGTTTAGCATTTCAGCAGAGTCTGAGGGATTGGTTGGGAGCAGAAGTTTCCTTTTTTGGCTTTTTAACTTCCTCTAGATGTTGAACTTAAAGCTAATGTTGGACATTGAGAAATTGAGGTTGTTTTCTGAACGTGGTTTAGAAAAAACAGTCAGGAGTAAAGAAACATGTAGGCCAAACTTAGATATTCGTAAAATGTCCAGTGTTTGGAAGTTTCTACCTCCCAACAGGACAATGATCCCAAACTGTGATTCGATTCTCTTGCCCTGATCCAATTAACTATTTTAGCTACCTCAACAACATGGCTAATTTTTTAGCAATGACTTTTACAGCATCTTCTGATGAATAATGCAATGCAAAACATCGTGCCTTTCCTCGGCTGAATGGTTCTCCTCATCTCAAAGTCTTTTCTTAATACAAGGACAAAGAAAAGTTACTGACCTCCATCAATAATGCAAATTGTAACCAAGGAAAATAAGTTAAAACTGTTCAATTCTGGCAGCTGAATTTCTCTATGATCTCTTCGAATCGCCTCAAGAGAGAGACATTTATAAATGTGTCGTTTTTCTCAAGGGCAAATCCAACAAAAAGTCTTTGATAAACTTCCCATCAGAAAATGGCTTACCATAACTTGCAATTTTGTGGGATGTAACAAAGCTGGTCTTGACTGCTCCATTCCTGGAAGAGTGGAGCTTTTGTTTGCAAAGACTTCAGCTTTGTTGGTTTGCTTATTTATTTTAGATATTTAAAATGTCTTCCAGTTCCAGTGTTAAATGTTCCTGCATTATTTTGCCATTACAGTTATGTTACTTAAAAATGGTCTCAAAATGACAATATTATCGTTTATTGCAATAGCTTCTGGGACAATTTGTCATCCAGCAAAATTTGTTATTGTGAAAGGCCTGGCTGTATCATTGTATTTTGTGCACCTATGATAAATTAGTGGGATTCACACATTTAGTACAAACTCACACGGGCCAATCAAAGGTCATCAGCCCAGGTCTGCTTTAGAGGGGTCAACGCTTTCAGTCTTCTTACACTCTGTGCAGAGATGTCTATGAAAAAGAATCAAGCTTTTGTGTCTTTGTGTTTTCCAACACATACATGAGAGAAAACCCAGAGGAAGGGATCAGAAGTTTGCTGTTGTGGCTTTCAAAAGCTCAGAGTGCGGTAGAGACTTAAAGCGGAGCGTCGGAGTTCCTCGGAACGTTCGTTCCAAACTTAGTCAAGCGGCTCGCAGTATCACAGCGACTGCTGTCACCTTGTAAGACGCACGGACATGAAAGCATATTATTTATTTCTCTGTACCTGGATGTTGCGACAATGTTCTGCACCTTCCTCTCCCCCCGCCCCCCATCACATACACACAGATACACTTATGTCAATCCCACCGTTTGCTTGTTAGCTACACAGCATAGGAGAAACAAATACATTTCACGTTGAGACAGGAAGACGGGTGATTTATCATGTGTAATGCATGAGGTGAATAGATAAAATATGAAGTGTCAGTCCTCACTGCTCACAACAGGTCTGTATTATTATTGACTGTAGGGTGAGTATGATTAAGTGATATTAGGGATTAGCAAATGCTTTAAATGTAACACCTGCTGGGTGACGCTGAGGCACCACTGAGGCGTCACGCTATTAAACAACTCAATAATGCTCTATTCCTGGCTATATTTGGAGATAATAAAAAGAGTTTGGACAGTTGGACTGTGAGGTTTAATGAAACTGCTGCCAGGATTCTTCAGATCTGCACACACAGCTAGTCATTTTGCACTTGCTTTTTGTAGAATACTTATACTCACTTTGAATATTGATTACAATTACAATTCTCAAGTTTGAGACATTTTAAGTTGCTTCCATGAGATGAGGATTTTCTGGGTGTGGACATGTCTCCTGCCTGATTAAAGTTTGGTCAAGGCAACCAACAATGCCCATCACCTCAATGACGCTGAAATGTGCAAATCTGCAATCCGGTTGCGAGATGTCTCCAGTCATGTGGCACGTCACCAGGACACTCTCTTATGCTGTTTACATCAACATCATCTGTTTGTTGGCCTGCAACATCCCACAAACATTTTCTCCCAAATGTTCAGGAGAAGAGCTTGAGTTCCCTTATCCACAGAGGAAACTCTAGTAGCTAAATCCTGCAAGTAACTCTATTCTTTTATCTCTTTTATGCTTGGTCCTTGCCGTTTTCTGAGGAGGCCATCAGGCAAAGCTCTTTGGATGAAAAAAAAATAAAATAGTGAGCTGGACTGTCGTCCTTCCTGCTGACTCATACCAAGAAAGCTAGCAGCTAACATTTCTAGTCAGACATGAGGTGGGAGTGATCAGTGTTACCCTGCTAATCAAGAAAACAGAAATTCAGATGTGAAATCAGGAGAGGAAATATATTTTCAGAAAAGATTGATGAAGTCTGGATACCTATTAGAGTTAATCCATCGAATGATAATATTTCCAAAGACTGACGAGTTCAGACAAGCCGTTAAATCAGAGGAAATCTCTCTTGTGTTAGAATTAGAAAAAATATATAGTCTTATTTGCTGAACACCACAAATTTTTTTAGATTTTGTTTTGTAACTTTCATCAAAGTCACAAGTTTACATAAGTGTCTCTTTAAGCAATGAGGGAAAACCCAGATGATCATAAGTCTAGTCTGGTCATTGTCAAAGTCTCTCTTACCCTGCCACCGCCATGTAGATGAAGCCATAAGGTACACCACATAACGGCTGTCAAAGTCAGAGTTAAAAAATATGTATGAGAGCTAAATCTTGTTTCACATGGCTCATTGATCAACCATCATTTTCCTTTAGCCTACAGCTCTTCCTCTCATTCATCTCCGCCCTGCCGCTTTACCTCACGTTGTGTCCCGGCCTCGCTCTTTTCTCCACTTTTACACCCGCTCCTCCTTGTTGTCTCGTGTGCAGCATGTGCCAGTTTGCTGGCCTGTTAGCCCCGTTAGTCCTGTAAGTGTCATTTTCCCCGTCCGCTGGGGCGAATGTCCCTTGCACAGATAGTTATTTTCCGTCAAAGGTGAGAAGGAGGGATAGGAGAGGGCCAGAGCGTTGCAAAGGCAACAGGGAATTACCGAGTGGCAGATTAATGAACGGATCGGAGACGGGGAGATGGCTTTTGGTTTTGGTCGCGGATCTTTTTTTTTTTTTTTTTTTTTTTGATTTGAGATAAAGATAACTAAAGATGAATTATTTATGCTACACTTCAATCATAAATTCCTGTCTTTCCTTTCCACACTAAACACAGTGATTTGTTAAAACTCCAGAGATATAAGCCTTAATAAATGACACTGTCCACCTTCAATGTGACATTTATCCTTTAAAGAATGTTATTCTTAAAATGTACTTTTACTCTGACAAACGAGCCTTTTCTAATTTAGTGAATTTGACTGTAAACAATTGACTAGGTAGACCACAACAATACAAGACAGAAATAGTTTCTGTCTTATACCTTCATCCATTTTGGGAAAAACATCCTGTTTGTGCTAATGTTGTCCTGTCCTTAATTTTTCCACTCATTATTGGCAGTCTTCACTATGCTTGCGTGTGCGGGCGTGTGTGTGTGTGTGTTTCTGTGGGGTGTGCAGACCTTTGAGAGTTTCTGTGTCTATTGGAGAAGTATCTGAGGGTCCAATATAAAAGAAAACATTGAAAGTTAGGTTCTGTTCGTGTGCTAAGACAGCTGGATGTTTGTGACCTTGAGACGATGTTCTTTGACTTAATCAAACTGTCAGATGTTAGATGGAAGCTTTACGACCCCGTCAAAAATGTGACTTTACACAAAACCGTGTGTGCTTTTCTTTTTTTTTTTTTTTACAATTTTATTTTAGGATTTACACATTTAATAAATAAAAACCAAATTAGTGCAACCTGTTAATGTCAAGTGCTTGAGTGAAGGTTAGTTATAACTCTCATTCACTTTTACCATTCAACAACATTTAAGGGTAAATCAAAAGTGCACATTTTCAGTGGTAATAAAAACTGCCATAAAGTTCTGTATGAAACTTTATTTGACAAACAAACATAAAAAGATCTTCCACATTTCATGATTTTAGTTGATTTGGTTTGGCAGTGCTTAAAATTTATTTCTGCCAAGAAAAACAAACTGGGAAATCTTCAAGGGTAATTCCATGTTTTCTAAATGAGTGTCCGTGAAGTTATTACCAGTAACAGTTTTCATTCCTTCTCCAGACAGATTTATATTAAGAGTCTGTAAAAAAACAAATTAAAAACAAATCGGAGGCCAATATCTGTTCATTGGAAAATGAAATGACCAGATATTGGCATCTTTTATTTGCCATCTTCCGGTTGCTAATTCTTTATTTAAAAGGGATATTTGTGCGAAACCTTATCCTCCGAGTTAACCTGGAAATTATTCATGGAAATTATTCATACGCTTAACCTGGAAATTATTCATACGCTTCGTGGATTCAGATTTCAAATATTCTTATTCAACCAAGGAATTTGGTTTTGATAAAAAAAAAAAAAAAAAAAAAAAAAGAGCTCTAAAAGGATAAAACAGTGAAGTATAAAATGAAAAGAATCATTATTATTTACTTTAAAAAGTTACTGTATTTATATCCCATTATATATTTAACACACAAACTGTTTTTCCAGGTGCAGAAATGGAGTCCAAATCTACATATTGCGACATATGGAACCATTAAAAACGATTAGTGCTAAGACAGTCTCAATCATACAGCAACTGTGAAAAGATCCAAGGAATAAAAAGGGCTACACATTTTCACTTCGTTTTGTGGGCAGAAAAGGAATCTAAACAAGCATTTGAAACATGTCATTACCTCTGCTGGAAGGTGACGGTTAGCTTATCTGAGAAACCAAGCTCATCAGTTTTGCACTCGTTTCTGTACGTTTTCAATACTTTTTAAACACAGACACACACACACACACACACCAGACAAAGACAATAGGTGATGATTAGCTCTCACAGTTCCAGCGTTAAAATTAGGCTTTAAATGATCATCACATCTTGTTGCAGTGATAAAGGACGGTTAATTCTGTGGTATTGTTCTTTTGTAGTGGATTTTAGATGATGTTGGTAGAACTAAGTTTTTTTTTTCCCTACATAAATCGTAAAAGTTTCTTTTTTGAGTGATTGTACCATCTGTTCCAGCAATTGCATGTAAGGGAAGTTTAGGTTATTTCCAGGTTGCTAGATTTCATAAGGTGGCAACTTCAATGTCACCTCGCCTCTCTGATCTATAATTACTGTCTGCGATTAAACTGTAAGAGCTGATAGCAGCCTATTATTTTAATGCCACTATAAATGAACATGGAGCCAAGGAAGTGTAGAATTAGAAAGCTGGTGAACTGCATTTGAGTCTTTGTGTGATGCAACTGAAATACTGAACTGAAATGTGCGTAAATGGGGAGGTGAGAATGCGTAATCAAACTCTGATGTGGACCAGAAAAAGTTAACTTTGGTCCAGTTCAATTTCATATGTGAATGCCAGGTGGACTGGAGGTCGCTCCCAAAGCAGGAAGTGGACTAGAGTGTAGGGCATTCTGGGTAAACACAGCCAAAACAAATTTCTAGTCTAGCGCTAGCAGAAGGTACACCTCGTGGTCTTTTGCCAAAGAAAAAAGGAAAATTGTATAACCGCTAAAATCTGACGCTACTTCATTTTTGTTTACATTTTGCAAAGAAAGAAGTTGCGATCATGTCTTCTTCAGAGGTTTTCCTGTCTTTCTGCAGCGCCTCCTCAGGCGAGGAGGTGAACGGAGTGTGAAAGCAAACAGCACCAGCTGACATTGCAACAAATGCTGCAATTTTGGCCTCCAATCAAAATGAGCTTGATGTTTAAAAAAAAAAAACTTGGAAAACTTTGCATTAGTTCTCCTTAAAACTCTTAGAATCAAATTTAAAGTTTTAACAGAGCATTGTCTCTGACAAAAAAATACAAAAAACATCAAGACAGAGAAAGCTGGTTCTGTAACGAAAGATGTCATCTCTGATCTGTGGTGGACACACTTCCAGCCATCAGCTCAGGCTTGGAGCCATTATCTCCGCCGTCCACAGACAGCCGGGAAAACACGGGCACTTACAGTATGTGGGCGGTGGCATCTCGTCAGGAAAATGCAATATGCATTAGACACAATTCAATCTGTCTCCGGCGGACTGAATTTGTGTGTTTGTGTGTGTACGGGTGGTGCTGGTGCTGGCGGGGTGTGTGAATGTGAGCGTGTGTGCAGCGCCGAGCTAGAAAGAGGAGAGTCTCAGCGGGATCGTCTGGCACTGGGCTGGCACACAGTCAGACAAACGCACTTCATTACAGGCCTATTTACCTGATTAACTGGGCTACTTTATCAGCTACACAGGACTCTGCAATGCACAACTGTCAGCAACACCCTGATTCCCCTAAAAGCTACTCTCCCACACCCTCTCCAACACATCCAAACGCTAATGCGCAAGCTTCTCTTAATGTCTTCCTAGCGACCGACTTGCTGAACCGAATCAGAGGACGGCGTCTTTCCGCAGCTGACATCAAATACACCTCCCTGTAGTCTTGAATTAATGTCACCTCTTACGAGCCGAGGCTCAAACGCGACTTGAATAATCTGTTGCAGTCGAGTCCCCCTTATGGGGGAATAACATTTGAGTAACCATCTTTAAGTAATGGGATGTAACAATCAAAAAGAAATAAAGCCCCGAGCTGTCTGCCAAAGATGAGAGAGGACAAAGCCCACCTTGAAATATTATCGTTATAGGAGAGTAATGACTTCCTCTTGCTTTAGCTTTGAGTGGGTCTGACTGCGAGCTATTCAGAAACAAAAATAATTTTTCATTATCACTTTTGGAGTACCAGACAGAGCTAAACGTGCATGGATGACTAGACGAATCCAAAGCCAATGGCACAGAGTTCCCAAAAATGCTTTTTGCACCATTTTACATCGTTAATGTTGGCAAAGCAGGATTTAAAATAGAGTGGTAGGTTTGAGATCCTCAACCACATTCGCATGATATCGACACGTTGAATAATCTATCAAAAACAAACGTTTTTTGGCCAGGCAACACACCATGCGGAAGCACTTTAGGTTTCCCTGGTAACACTCGTCGGTGTAGAAGTTGTACCACCTGGAAGAAACACTCACTATTTTCTATCTGATCAGACAAAGTTTATTAAGCATGCATCCATCCCTTTGTTTTTAGTTCATGCTTATGCTTTTAGGATCAAAATGGAGGCTATCTGCAGCATTCAGTAATGAGAGAAGGGCCACACCCTGGACAGGTTACAGGACGATGACACACTCATGCTTCAATTAGCCAATTATACTCAGTCATGTTTTCACACTTTGGGAAGAAGGCAGAGAATCAAGAGAGGTCTAATAATGTTATCTGGTATTTGTATTGTAGTTCTCATGCATATACCTAGTCAAAGTTTTGAAGTGTCCATTGGGCAGAGTATTATACGGTTTCACTAGGTTTACTATTATAGAACAACAAAAGCACAACAATCTGATGTTAGCTGGTTATTCAGTTGACTCCTTCACAGGTATGTTCTTTGTTACTTGCTAATGCTACCTGTAGCTTGAAAACCAGTTGGGTAACACTCCTTCATTGTGAGCATAAGACTGACATGGCATTGTCCTAAACATGACATAGCAACAGTCATGAACATCAAGGAGTCTTCATGAATGTTGTTCATTATTTACTGAAAGTGTCTTTCAGTAAATAATGACACTTTTAATGCAAATGTGCATTAAAAGTTGCACAGAAAGTGTACTAAATGTATCAACTTAGCATTATTTGATAAACAGTTAGATTTTTATTCAAAGCTGCATTAAAACTTACATTAAAAGTCAATTAAAAGAGTCAACTTTGCATTAAAAGTGTCACTATTTACCGAATGACGCTTCACGATAACAGTCGTAAACATTCACGAAGACTCCTTCATATTTACGACAATGTAATGTTAGTCGTAATCATACCCCTTCAAATAAAGTGCTACCAAAAACTTTAACCGTAGCAAAGGTGTAAGTGAACATTTTAGCAACTTTCAAACATTAACTTTTTAAAACCTTAATTTATCTTAATACCACAACCCCTCCCCCTATAAATGTCTAAAAGTAAACAACTTATTAAACAAATTAATACTGGTCTCTCCTGCAACATGGCCCAAAGGCTACAATTGTGTGCATGTTTTGGTAATATATTTAAACAGAGTTGTATTTTAAGCAAGCAGCTATTTTTCCCCCTCTCTCTGCTCCACGGGGCTCTGCTGCCGGGGCTGCACCAAGCCAAGCTATCGCATTGAAATTCAGATCACAAGCAGACAGGTTTCTTTGGCCGACCCAAACTCCCGGTCACGACCTAGACAAAATGGGTCTACAAGGGCCAGAGCACAGGTATTTTGCACATGAACATTGCAGAGGCACTGACAGGGCAGGTGGCAGGCAGGCACAAACAATAAAAAGTTTGAAAACATGCTGGTTATGATCAATAAGACAATTGTAATCATGCAAGTAGATGTAAACAAGGTAAGGTCAAACCTTAAAAAAAAAAAAAAAAAGATAATACTTAATTTTTATGTATCATATTGAACAGGTGCATAAAAAGATAATATGCATGCGCAGCCATACACAGTGACAGCCCGGCTCCCCATGCTGGCACCACATCTGTTTGGGTGATAGCAAGGCAGACCTCTGATCACAGGTGCTGTCATGTCTCATGGGTGGGATTAGAAAGACATGCCAAACAAAAGCTTGGCAATTTTTTTTGTGTCTGTATGCGTGTGTGCGTGTGGTGGGACCGGAGGGCGGGAGAGGGAAAATATGGAATCAGTGTAATGAAAAGTGAACTGTAGGAAGTGGAGCACAAGCAGGTTTATGTGAAATACAAGGAAAAAAAAAAAAAAGTAAAAAAACAGACTTGAGACAGAAATCAACGTCATAGTTGACTTGGCGGAGACATGTCAGATAAAAACAGCGAGCAAACAGCTCTGTTGTTGTCTGTTAGTCGTCGCCTGCTACCATCTTTGATCATTTCAAAAACTCTAAAATATCTGTCACGTTGCATTTTTTTTTTTATTCGCCCCTCTCTGGTAAACGGAGCGAGAAAATTGCCAGCGTTTTAAGCTCCCACCAGAGGAGAAGGAACTTCACGCGCAGCGGTGTGCGCCGCTCAATACAAACATGAGATCATTGCCAGACTTCTTTTTGTTGACTCCAGAAACATGAACAGAGAGGAAGGAAATGTAGTCGGTGAAATCAGGAGTAGTTTGTGATTGTTTTTGGAAATCCCATAGTATACATGATGTTTCTGTTATCTTTCAGTACTTTGAGAGCTCTCAAAAATGCCTCATTAAACGACCAAGGTGGCCGTTGGTCCAAGTATATTTTTGAATTTATGTCTAGAAGACAATGCTGTGAAAAATGATCTAATTTTCATTTCTTGCACTTTGCAATTTTTGCCACTCATTATTAATTTGAAATAGAGATATTATCAGGCAGTTTGAATAAATTAATTTCTTTAACTAGGTTTTTGTCATAAAATAAAAATGTTAATAGTCAGAGTATATACAGATGTGCAGAGGGAAAGATTTGTACCCCTACCTATTTACTTTCTAAAGTGTTACCGAGGCAACAAGGGTTTTTTTTTTTTGTTAGGCTCCCACCCAAACCCCCCAAATGTGAGCAGCAAATTGACCAGCTAGCATGTTATTACTTAGTCTTCAGTCAGAGGCCTCTCAGGATTTGTTGCAAGACTGACTGCTACTGAAGATCCTTCTTGCCAACAGCATCACCATCCACAGTGAATCTTTGAAAACATTTTGATGGTACGAGTTGTGACAACATTTAATTTCCCTTTGGAATAATTAAAGTATTACTGAATTAAAGACAACCAAAAGCTATCCTAATCAACCAACCATTATGTGAAACAGCAATTGCCTCCCCTTGAATGGTGAATGAACCGCGCTAATGACGCAGACATCGTTACTTGTGTAGAATCACAAGGCAGTAGGCTAAAATATTTGAAAAGTAACACATCGTCCACTGGAGGAAATGCAAGCACAGAGGCGAAATAAAGTCATTGTTATCCGTACCGTGGGAGAGTTCAAAAAAGAACAACACCAAGAAACATTTCACCATTTTAAAAATATACCTTGTCTCTCCCAGAGACATTTCAACTGATTAGACAAAAGTGAAACATTTTGGAAAGGGTGTGTCCAGCTACATCTGGCATAATAGCATTTCACCAAAAGAAAATAATACCCATAGTTTAACCTGGGGTGGCAGTCATAGTTTTTGTTCTTTCTGAACCAAAAATGTTATGCTCATATCAATTCGTAATCTGAAGTTTAAGAGACCTAGTCCAACTTGAATCCAATCAAAATGGTTTGGAAATCAACTCTAATCATTTTTTATTTTTTTTTTTACCAATGTAAGCTATAACTGATATTAACATTTGCTGTATAAGATATAAGACTTTTTATTTATCAATATATTTCTAGAACATAAATAGATAAAATCTTAATCACTCCTTATAAGCAGAAACGTTTGATTGTATAAAAAGGCAAAACTCTGAATGCCGCAAATACATTTTCACAGTATTGCTCATACGGTAGCGGCTACATTAGATTTAATGTAGCACATTAGCCTACAATTTAGCATGGATTCTAGTAAACACACATGCCATCCTTTTGGAGTCTGCCAGTTTTTACAGCAATTTTCCAGTAGATTCAAAGCAGTTTTTTTTTTCTCTCCCAGAGCAAATACAAACACATCGACTCTTCTGCACACCAACACACAATCCTATTTTTCTGTTAATGGCTTTAGCGAGCAGATAGCTGACCTCCATCTCTTGCGGCTCAGTCATTTGTGGGAGACAGGCAGTCATATAGCTGAATGATTGAAAAACAGAGAGGAACGTTGCAGTGCAATATTGGGCTGCAAACAGCTTGCCATGCATCTTCTAAGCTTTATGGTGATAAATGCAACAGACTGTAAAAGAAAAAAATCTGCGTGGAAAGTCAACGCAGAAAAACTGTCATGATCAAGCTTAATCAGAGAACCTTATTGGTGGATTCTATATATTAAACCCGAGGGGCAGTATAATATTTAGTGAATAAATGACCAACCTCGTGAGCTGGATGTGTTATTACAAATAAATATCAGGGTAAAACAAATCTTTCTAAAAGGATGAGTGAATGAAGGTTATTGTATCTGAACAGATCGATGCAGCGTACCTTTGTTGATGAAATAAAAATAAATAAGTAAAAAAAAACAAGCAGACAGTAAGGAAGAGAAAACATGCTCCTTTTCCTGCTGTCCAGTTATTTACTCAGTATTTGGTAATTATATGCTCTCCACTTCTGAATCAGCAGACTCTGTGTTTGCCTGTCATAGAAACATCAACACCGATATTCTTTTTTGCAACCGTTTCTCAGCCACAACAACATATTAAGCCGGAAAAGATGGATGGAGCTTTTTTATTTTTTTTCCCACTTTTTTTGTAACGTTATCGAGATAGTACAACTGTCTTAAAAAGCATGCCAATTCCAATAATAAAAATGAAAATGACAAATGCCAGAGCTACAACCAAGTATTCGGGATCTGTAAGAGGAAACGAGCAGCAGGCAATGTCACTGCAGCAGAGATAAACTCAATTTCAAGTAGCAGTGCATGTTTCTTTGCTTCCTTATACAACATAATATCTTTATCTAGCTGCTATATTGGACCAAGCAACAAAGCTCAAAATGTCTGAGACAGATTTTTGTTTTCATCCGCTGAAAAACAGCGGATGATATCTCAATCTAACAAAGCGTCTTTGGGAATGAAAGATTTGTACCACTGTTGTGCATTTGATGAGTCTACAGCAACTATTGAACAACTAAAGAGGAGTTCTTTCAAAGAGGTCATCTGCAGTAGATAACTCTTATTTCCTTCACTTTAAAGAAACAGAAAGGAAGCAGCCAGTCTAAGGGTTACAAAGGGACAAAAGATCAATTCAACCAATACAGACCAATATCAGTCTCCACTATGTTTAAACGCATAAAAATGTGCCACACGAATATTCGCTGGATACTACAATAAAGATCATGGTTTTTGTGACATTTTCTATAAACTACACTGTTGGGCATATCCAACCAGAGTAATGTGCTTCAAAAAACAAATCAAAGTAGAACAAGCAAGCCTTTACCCAAGATAGCTTTATTCATTTCCAACATGTAAAACCCTTTACTGAAACAAAAATACGTCTCTGCATCAGAGTCACACAAAAAGGAACATTTCTGTGTTTGGACAATGACAATATGCCCAACATGGCCCCTTTTTAAGACTGGTGACGATTTCTGCCTGTAGCTAAACAGTGAATTGTTTTTTAGGTGAAAAATACCTTTTTAATCAAAATGTGTTCACATTTAAAGGTCAATTAGGTAAGTTTTTGTCACATACCAAGTCATTTGCCAATGTGGCAACTTAAAAGCATATTGGGCACAACACAGAGTGCTTTTAGATTCCTTTCTAGGGTGCCAGTTTGATAGGTCTCTAATGCTTTGTTCCACTCTAGAATTGGTGTGCATGCTATTTTGTCTGTTTCTATTATAAAAGCGACCCATACAACTGACCTGTACCTCACCCTGTACAAATTACTTGTAGGTCCGTAGGATAGTGGTACGGATCGGTTAGGGGGGAGCAACTGCACAGTCCACCGACTACGGGACAGAAAAACATCACTGCTTGCCACAAGCACGTCCGTCACATTTGTCGTCGAACTAATACGACGCCATGCTAATACGACGCCATGCTAGCAGTTTGGGTTTAATGATTAAGCTGCCAATGCCACATAAGAAACACATCTAAAGACTCCTGGAGTGAAATCCAATTCAATCAAACAACATCGTAAAACGGTGTTAGACTGATCTCCAACTGCTTCAAGCTGCAGACAGACAAATAAACATTTTTATTCTTTCAGCAATTCACCACTGAAGGCCAAACGTTTTCATGTAAATGCATAACCTTTGTTACATCCACCGGGAGAGCATTGATCTCATCATTTCTACCCCCTCTCTCATCACACAAGCGCAGCTCTCAGCTACAAATGCACTGTATAGCTTCGGTGAGATCAAGAGCCTGTGCCACGTGTGAATACATCTCAGTGGCTGTTTGATATTGTCACCAGGGAGCTCTGGGGTCTGCTGAAAAGCACCGAGCAGGAGGAGAAAGAGCTGCTCTGCCAGTTTGACTAGAAGATTTCAAGTCGATCCTTTTGAAAAGACAAAATAACGCAAGAAGTTTCACGCACAACATCTCAGTCCAAACAGCTCTCGTCATTCTGAAGGGTACAATTTTATCATTAGACGAGAATAAAATTGACAAACTTTACGTTCTGGAGAGTACTGCAAATTTAGGGATGAAAAGCGGGCCAACATGTTGACCAGCTTACACAAAAATTCCTTTGGAGGGTCATTATGAGGCCAAGAAACAGAATATAACATTAAGCGTCAAAGATTTTCTTGCCAGAGAAAAAGCCCGGTATGAGTCTTTAGCTGAAAATAAAGCTCTCGGGTTTTCTGATTCTACTTCAACTGTTTCCTTGCGGTTACAGGCGTTGGGATCACTGACACCAGCACTCTGAGAAGACATCCCTCCACATGGTTGATGGCCTCACTCTACTGTGGGTGAGAATGAGAGGAGCAAAGTGATACGGCATCCGTATCGAGCTGTGGTGCATTTGTGCAAACAGAAGGTAGTTCAGTGTGTTGAGACCTGACCACTGAGCAGACCAAGGCACCTTTAACGATCACTGATCTTCCAACATGAACAAGAGGAAGATGTGGGAAGGAAACAAGACCCAGGCAGCTTCCATTACTGGCGGTAAGTCAGAAGAACGTTAATCCATCTCAGTTTTTTACAGACCTTTGAAAGACAAGGAGAATCTTTGCCAATTAAAAGTAGGAAGACGTGATGGCAAGGGAAAATAACACTCCCATATTACGTTACTAGGCGTTTGACATTAGAGAAATGCCATTTTGTTATGCAAGCTCCATGTATACAGCAAATGTGCAACCAATCAGATGAAAATGAGACCTACTATACCCAATCCAACCATCCCATCCAGATGTAATCTTTCGCTAAATGTAATTATTTCTTGAGTTAAAGTGACTCAAATATATTAATTTGATTAATCAGAAAACTAGAGCATATTTATAGAGCATTAAAATTCAACTCTCAAATGGTCACGTAATCATTATTAATAATTTTAAAAAGTGATGGTGATTCCACATAAAAAGTAACGTGTCCCATCTGAACTCCTAGTAATTTCCACACCTTTGATCCTTTTACAAGCGAGGCATTGAAGGAGGGATTAAATGCAAAATTGACACGAATACTTCAAGGACACGACAGAATCTGATTTTCCACAAAATCTCCTTTACTTCATCACTTTTAGAATTGTGTAAAATTGGGCTCCATAGTAACACAAACCTTTCAATATGATAGCACGAAAGGCAAAATAGGAAATGACTTAAATTCTTAAAAAGAACAAAGGTCGATGTGGTATGTCCATGTCTATTAGATACTGTCATATTGGCTTGTATTTTATATCCCAACTGGAGAGCATGAACTTCAATATTTCTCCTCAATCACTGAGTGAAGTTCTGAATTTCCATTGAGTCAAGAAGAAGCCCAAAGCTGCATAAAAATAAACTGTTATTTCAGTCTCAACACAGTAATAAATTAGATGTCTCTCCGTAGCAGCAGGTTCTGAATCAAGGGTTTCATAAGTCGCAGAAGAAGCAGTAGCTACAAATAGCTGCATTAACAGCTATTTGTAGCTGTTAATGCTACAAATAGTAGCATTAACAGCTACACAAGTTAAAGTCCAGAACGAGTTAAAGTCCAGGTCTTTAACTCGTTCACATCTAAAACAGATCCTGCTAGATGCCAACCATGGGAGCCGTACAATTCCCAATTCAAGGCTATGCAAAGCCTAAATATAAATATTTATTTAAGTCTGCATTGGTTTTTGTTTTTCTACTTTTGTCGAGAAAAAGTGACAACTTTTTGGTCAAAAGTCCCCAGTGGCTTAAGGATCAATATGACTTATCATTGACGTCACCAGAATCCGTCATTAAGTTGGTAATTACCTGATAACAGTTCTATTCAAGTCTTATATTTTACTGATGTTGCCTGACAAAGGTCAAATTTGAATTAATGCTACTTTATTGTTGATTGTTTTCCTTTAAGACTTCTTAAGCCATAATTTATTATTCATACAACATCGTTTCCTTCAGATCGGTGGTACTTTAAATATAATTGCTATTAAACAATTAATCATTCAAATTCACATTTCACCTGCTTCTGTGAGAATCTGGTTTTCTTTGAAATTATCCATAATCACCTGTTGATGCAGGTTAGTTTACTCTGGTGATAAATATTCATTATTTAATCATTTAAATTCTCAGATTTTCTGCACTTATTAGAAACACAATGCCAAGAAGTCACATTTAATATGTCTGATTACCCCAAAAGTTTATGCATCTCAATTAAAAAGAGTAACATCTGTATTGTACATTAAGTTTAACAGGAGAGTAGAAATCCTGCTCTGAACAGGCTGAAGCTTTTGTTCTCCACCTCCAGTAGTTGAAGGCAGACTTGCCGTCCTATGGGTTATCACCCAGCGGCAACGGCGCTCATTGAAAACAGATATATGACCATTCAGAGACCGATGTGTGGGAGGAAGCGGAACGGGACAACAGAAGAATAATGTGAGGGTGTGGAGTGGTGGGGGCATAAAACTTAATGTTTTTCTTCCTGTGGGTGGAAGACAGGCCACGCTGGTGTTCTTTTTTTTTCTTTTGTGTGTGTGTGTGTTGTTGTGCATCAGAAACCGTGTATCGCCCCCTATTTCTTTGCATCTGAAATGTTAGAGAGAAAGCAAGAAAATGAGCAATTTCAGCAATTCATAATATTACAAGAATACAATTTTTAAAATATGAGAATAAAGTTGCAATAACGAGAACAAAATCCCATACACATATATACATTTCATAGACTACTCCATTTATTTTTTTAAACTTCTTTACCATGGACTTAAGTACAAATTTTGCACCACAAGCAAACGATTGCGAAATGGTATGACAATAAAAGAATCCTTGAGTATTAAGATTTAATTCTCTGAATTTTATTGTATTACTCTTGTGATTTCTTTTTCATTTTCTTACCATGACCCCAATACTCCATCATATTTCACATACTGTAGTTGCAATGAAAATATATTTAAAGTCGTCTGCGCCTCTGCATTCCCTTGAGCTGACTTTCCGTCAACTTTCTCAGAACATCACAAACACTAAACAAGCCCCGTTTCTGCGTGTGTGTGAGACGCAGCGTTTCAGGTTGTACGTGTTGATATTCTCCACTGACTCCGTTAATGACAAATTATCCTCTCTCCACCTAATGTCACAGCTTGCTTCAACAGTCTGGTCTCCAGATGCTCATTACTCGCCATACAAGCAAGGTTCTTTACAGGCCCCGGGCTCTTGTGAGAGTGCTGCGAGACCTCTGCTGAACCGAGCAAATCTCTGTAAAATCGTGAAAAAGCCAGGAACAATCTGAACAATAGCCTGATAACACACTCTCCCACAGCCTGGAGTGTCCCCCATCTCCTCTGCTTCATAAAAACTTTATGCACCCAATCTCTTAAAAACTGAGACAAGAAGAGCCCATTTCACCAGCAGGAAGTTCAATTTCTTCGCGCAGGGCGTCGCGAGTGACAAGAAAAATCTGGCAAAGAGAAGAGAAATCCTATTAAATCTTTCAGCAAAAGCCTTCCATAAATAATGCGAGGGGAAGTGTCCCGAGTCGCATTCCTGGCTTTTTGCTGAAACGGAACGCCGTCCACTTCTGTAGAAAAGCTATTGTTAGTCGGCCACCTCCGTCACGTCTGCACCAGATTTGAGAAAGGAGGAAATCTATTTTCAGTCATTTTAGCTTTACTGAGCATGTTTTCCAGCCTGTTAAATGCACACTAGGTTTTGCACACACTGAGATGCACCAAAGCATCAGCCGGTGATCTGAATTGGTCAATTATCGTCTTCAACGCTGATCTTTTACCAATCCGTGAACAGAAAAACCCCTCTTCGGTGAGGAAGTTGATGCCATGGGAAGCCTGGTATCAAAGAATGTAATAAGGACAGGGTTCATACACATTTAAAAATGTCTGTATCTTCCCGATTGAAGTGTTTAAATTTTATTCTGATGTTCTTGCAGCATCATTGGCATTTTATTAAAAAATATTAACCTTTATATATTATTGATTTCTGATATGATATGGGGTCATTTAACTACTTCTTTGGCATTTTGACCCACATAGATCAGATAAATTTCCAAATTGGATTGTCTCACACTGAATGCAGTTTCTTTAAAGCCTAGTCTCTGAACTTTGCACTTAGAAATAATTTGCATAAGATTAAGACAAAAACTGTTAAGCTTTTGCATTTCAGCTAGCTCTACTTACAGACTCAAATTAAGGTTTTCTAGAGTCAAAAAAGTAGAGCAATTACCTTTTCTTTGATTTGTAAATGAGTGTGTCAGTCATTTAGTCAGTGAGTCAAAAAATAAAAAAACGTATGGAAAAAAAAATCAATCATTCAACATGTATGTTTCAAATCAGAAATAAAGCATGTCGGTGTAATAAAGGTCAATGCAACAAACGACTGCATATATTGAGAATTATTAGATTTTTGTGTCTAGAAAATGGAAGGAAAAAAAGAGAATGAAACATTTACTTTTTTATTCATACTTATTCAGTTCTGAAAAGAAATCATGAAATGAAACTCTGTTTTTATCCAGGCTGCTAACAGTGAATAGGAGTTTTGTAAACTGACAGAAAACTAGGTGCTGGCAATTCTGTTCCTTCACCGTTTATTACTTTGAAAGCTCTCTACCTCAATTTTTTAAGCATAAAAAGGAGCCAACAATTTGTACCCACCTTGGGGAGGTATTATTAAACTGCTTTATCAGTGGACTGACCCCGAGCAGAGATCAGCAGATAACAGTGGGGTTGAAAATATGTCAGAAAAGTTGCCATTATTAGACCTTCGTATACTCTGCTTAAAACCGAGAACCGTTTGCTCTCACACATAGAAATTTGCACATTTTTCACCCTCTAAAATCTCACACTTAAAAAGAAACTCCATTATAGGGAAAGGTCAGGCATTTTTTGAAGTGGGTCTCTGTGAAGAGGCTTAAGAAGAGTTCCACCTAATCGGCAGTAGATAACTCTCTTTGTGCCCAGGAAGGAGGGGCCGGTCTGAGCCAGTCAGAGACAAAGGGTGATTTATTTTTAAATAATCTCAATTATGTTGCAGCGCCTCAAACACATAAAAGTGTACCACTGCCACATTAGATGGATATTTACGGTGAAGACGAAGGTAGTTTGTGGCCCTTGACGATCACCTTCTCATGGGAAGCACGTAGTGCAGAACTGAATTTGTTTGGAGCTTCTACCTATAAAGCCTGCATGAAATCTGCAGTAGCTAATAAATATGTTCTCTCTCCCAGAGCTGCAGGAAAAGGATGACGTCATTCTTTTCCTGCAGGTGTAGTTCCGGGCTTTCACAGCTTGTTCTCCATGTCTTGGCGAGAACTCTCGTCTCATGCGGTGTTCTGCAACCATTTATGTCCACATGTTTTACAGGCTACACAATGCTAATGGTGTAAGTTGCTAACATGAGATGTTATGAACAGCTGAAATGTAAACGGTGCTCCCTAGCTGCGTTTCCATTACAAATGTGGGCAAAAATTGTGTAAGAGACACAATTCCGCATTTGAGGTGTTCCCATTAAGTAAGAAACGCGATTAAAATCACACGTGAATATGTGTGTTCACGCGATAAGTCATTAAAAACACGACGCGCCATCATCCTCCAACTACTTCCTGTTGTCTTCTTCTTCTTGGTTTACGACAGAGGGAACATCTGGTTCCCTCTGTCGTTACACATGTGACTCAGGTGTAAAAAAGTATTTTGCCAAATAAACCGATTTTATTACGACCAAAAAGTAAAACTAATTCAAGCACCAAAACATTTGACTGAAAAACAGGATGTTTTTCACAATTGCTGTGTTTCTATTAAGCAAATATATTTTCAAAAAGTCAAATTGGGCAATTGTGTGGATAATGTAAATGCGGCCACTCTGTCTTAAAGAATAAAGCAAAATCCTTCTCTGTCTCGCCCACATAGTGTGGCATCTCTTCTCATTTCAAAATAAATAATTATCATTAACGGCAGAAAAACTAGATCAAATTTTAAACGATAGTTCTTCAGGGGAAAGTGGAAAAATTGGCCACAAATCTTTGATCAATGTTCCTCTAACACACACACACACAAAACAGCTTGCAGCATATATTAAAACAAACTTGCTTTATCCTCGTTCAGCCTCCTTAACTGAGAAATCAATAAACCTCCAAGTGAAAAACAAACAGATTTATAAAGTTAATCTCTAAACAGACAGAAAAACTTAACAGAGTTTACAAAGGAGGAGTTAAAAGACGACTGACCTCTCTCGCAGGTGCTGTCCCAGAAGCCCGTTCCGGTGCAGTCGCAGATAAACCGGTTCCATCCCTCCTTACAAACGCCGCTGTTCTTGCAGGGGCTGCTGTCGCACTGCTTCCCTGTCGTCTTGCTGCACGACGACTTGATGCCCGTCGCGTTCTGCGACTGCGAGATCTGACGGATGTCCTTGCTGCGTCCGTCGATGAACAGGTCCCGGATGCAGCCCACGTAGCCGTAGTCGAGCATAGCGGTCCAGAGCTCGGTAGGGAGCACCAAGCCCGCCCGGCTGTCGGGCAAACCTCCCAGGTAAAGGTCCCCTTCCAAGTCCAAGATCTCGTTTTCCCCGCTGGCTGTGAAAGGGGTCCGGCGGCTGTTCACTGAGATGATGCCTGGGTTGAAGAGAAGCGATTATTATTCCTTTTTAACTCAGTTCTTCTTAAATCGAATATTGTTTGCTGTGGTAATCTTATTCCCCCAAACCTTTACTTTTCAAGCCGTCATGTTTCGAGTCATCAACTTTAGGCCAGAGGTGTTAAATGTTTTACCCAAAGAATTAAGGCAAAGCAGAGCTGCACCTCTTGTAGAGTTGTAAAAAAAGTGTGATGATAAGAGTACAACGCTTTGCTCTGACGGTGCTGAACCGTCATCTTTGCAGATGGTGCTGCGAACCCTTTTCTGGAACCCTGACTTGCTTTGATCGCTGACGCTCTACTTTAGGGAACCCCTAATGAGTCCCAAAACCACAGAAGAAGAAAACAAAATAAGAATAAATAATTACGCACTGTTTCATTGCGTCAGGCGACCATTTCCTCCATTTGTTTTGCTGGAAGTCTCTATTCAGTCAAAATATAAAATTTGCCAAAAAGATCGCTGGAGGAAGTCCTCTAGAATTCTTTGCCCTATTTTTTGTTTAAATGTATTAAAAAATTCCACCTTTAAAACATGCTACCTTGACTTTTCTAGGACTGCAAATAAAAAAAATAACATTTAAGCCCAATGAGAGACAGTGTGGATTTTAGGAACACTCAGCTCCATTCTTCTGACCATATAAAGTACACAATGCAGTTTTCTTCGGTATGATTTACAGAACGTCTTCTGTGAAACTCTGCTGCGGAAATGCACTTTATTACCCAGGTGTGTTTTTTTTTTGTGTCAGCATATGATTTTGGCGAAATAAAAAATACACCAGTTGATCGTATTTTTGACTTCTGTCAATGTTCATTTTATTACCAGATGTAACAGGTCGCATAATTTCCAGCAAATCTCACATTTGTCTTGTCAGTCTACAGAATATTTTCCCAAAAGACTTAGGGAACATCAAGAGGTTTTTTTTTGTTTTTTTGCTGAATGGGAAGCAGGCCTTTGTATTTATTCTGAAGACTTTTCCATCTCAAAACGCTCTCATGGATGCCATTTTTGCCAAGTCTCTCTTCTATTGTTGAATCGTGAACACTGGCCTCAAATGACAAGAGTGAGGCCCGGCTTGATGCTTTTCAGGGCTCTTTTGTGAATCTTATTTTGATTCGCTGGAGTCCAAAATCCCAGGAAATTGCTTTGTAGCCCTTTCCAGCCTGAAAAATGTCAATAACTAATACTTCTCTACAGTCCTTGAATCCTTTAGATTGGGCAGTGAGGTGTTACTTTTGGAGATCTTGTAGGCTTGTTTTCCAGATCTTTACAAAAACTTTTTCCGTCGTGTGTCTGAAACAAATCCGCATTTACACATCAATGGAATGAAAACGCAAATAGGACTGGAAATCATGCAGTGAGCATAGAAAGCCTGTAGTAGGTGGTGAAAGTTTAAACAGTTTCTGATCCACAGGAATGTTTTCATAATCCTTTGATTGTATAGAGGCGCATGTGCAATCTGTACATCTTCAATAAATATTTCAAAACCAGCGGATTTTGCTTAGACACGCCAAATAATCCAGTCCGCTGCGCTGTGTGAAAACTGGACCTGAACATGAATGACGTGACCTGCATCATCGTCTTATGTTTTCAATTTACCTCTGTAGTGTTGTCCATCCAAAACATTGTTACCATGTGAACGAGAGCCCAAAACATTTGTGTTTTACTGTGCTGGAGTTGGAGTGTAAACGGAGCCTCAGCCTACTAAATGTCACAGATTCTATTCAAGCAATTTCTTGAAGTGTTTGGGCGTGGCTAGTGGAATGAAACACAAAAATGTATGTATTCTCAGCTAAATCATGATTTAAAAAGGGAGGCATTTCATTTACTTACATAAGGTCAGGTTAGTTCGGATAGCTTTTTCCCTTCAATCTGAAAACAGATTTCATTTAAGAAAATATGACATGTCGACTCATGTCATATTTGTTCGGTGTCGAAATTTGCTTCACAAGCTCAGATATGCCAGTGTGACAAGTAATGAAAGCAGAGGAATATTCTAAGAAGACAGATGTCTGGGCCTGTATTACTTTCATGAGTTTTACCTTGTAGTTGTTATATCTTAATTGCCATCTTAAATATTTTACTTTTTTCTTTTTTAAATAGAAACGGATGTATTATTCAGCAGGCGGACTCTGCTCATATCACATAACCTATGCTGTATAGGATATCTTCTTCAGCCTCTATTGAGGTCAAAAGCATATGGTATAGGAGATAAAGAAACGGATCTCTTTTTTTCCCCCTCACAGCCTACCATTAGCTTGCAAGAGAACAGTGAAATATGAGTTCCCAAATATTATATTCATCTTGCAGCGCAGCAGAAACCCAGGCTCTTTGTGGACATGAAATTTAATTCACCCAGACTCCTTATTAACATTTCACTCATGCCACAAGTGTGATTATGCCTGTTCTTAACCATCTTTCAGTCTGGTATCCATTTATCTGTCTCATTCCTCTTTTTCCCAGCGAAGAAATCCAACTTTCTGCTCCGCTATCGCACTTGGGGGCTGTGCCGGTGATTAATCAAAGCAGCGAGCTCTGACACACGGCTAAATTGGCTGCTCCAACCTGATATATAACACGGCAACCAACACAACCGTGTTCTCTGGAGGATCTCTCCTAATGCAGAGATTGTATTGAGTCTGGAGCTTAAGGCAAGAGAAGTTTCAACCCCTGTTCGCTAATACAATCTTCCTCAGCCATTTTCTGTGTATTTAGCCATGTTTTGAGGTCAGCGAACCAACAGATGGAAGGAAGCCAGAAAAAAATAGAAGGGGCTCGGTTGCTATTTAGAGAAGAAGAGAACTTTACTCTGGCGATAAATCATTTTGAGCCATCTATCTCTATTAAAGCTTTATAACATTCTAAGGTTGGGAATCCCAGGAAGCTAAAACAAGCTAGTGCATAATTACTTTACCGAGTGCTGTGCTAGGGAAAATGTTTCCAATAATTTCATAGTAACTTAATGTGCAGCAGCGGTTCAAAGTTTTGACAAGATAAGAAATGTTGTGTCTGCAAGCTTCAGTTTCTGTTAGGGAAAGGTTAGGGTCTGGTTGTTAGATGTGTACACTATATAATCAGATTAAAATAATATATTCATGTTTTTGATATGGATCATTGTTAACTGATAAAAACATCTGACAGCTGGCTTAAAGCTGGGGTATGTAACTTTTATTTTAAAAAATATGTTTTTTCCATATTTGCTAGAACAGTCACTATGTCGTGACAGTGTAGTATGAGACAAATAATCTGTGAAAAAGATTGAGCTCCTCTACCTTCTCCTAATGCTAGCTACCTAAATGCAAGGCTCGGTCAGAAACAACCAATCACAGCCAGGAGGAGGGACTTATTGCTGTCAATCATGCTCTCTGCTATGCTACAGCTTCTTCCCGTCAGCAGAACCTGCCATGAATGCTCAGGCTAAGAAGCACAGCCAACAGCAATGGTGGATTAACGGTTTTCCTGTAATGGTAAATTGTTTCTCCACCATTAGCACACTGAGCAGCACATATATGAGGTTGATTGACAGCCTAAGACTCTCCTCCTGGCCCCGATTGGTTGGTTTTGACCAGAAGTGGTTAATGTCTTAGTACCAATAGTAGCCCAGGGAGACAGTGGAAGACTTTGATCTTTTCACACATTATTTGTCTCGTATTATACTGTGATGACACGGTGACAGTTTTTACAAAAATGTAAAAGAAAAACCCCCAGCATATTTTTGAAAAAGTTACATACTGTAGTTTTAAATCCTGAAAATTGCACAACAAAATGTTCTCTAAGTACTCCCTCCCCTACTTCACTGTTTGCAGCCACAGCTTCTTCCTGTCAGCAGAACCTGCCATGAATGCTCAGGCTAAGAAGCATAGCCAACGATAATGGTGGATGAACGGTTTTCCTATAACGGTAAATTGTTTCTCCTTACCAGAGCGGCCATCCCTCTGGATGTCCACGTGGTGCCAGGCCCCGTCGCTGACTTTAGCCTGAGTGGCCTTGACCTTGATGGTCCCGGAGCCCATGTCCAGAAGTAGATACAGCCCTCCATCTAGCAGCTCCACCGCAAAGAAGTCCACCTTGTTGTTCTTCTGGCCCTTGGTGTCGCGCCGGTTTTGCGGTTTACCGTGGGTGAAGAGTATCAACCCGTTGGGTTCCGAAGTGCGGAAGTCAAAGGATATGGAGCCGACGCGCTTGGTGTTCCACTTGGGCAAGGCCAGGAAGGAGTCGGGGGTCTCGAAGTTGATGGGGTCGAGCGTGGGAACGTTTTCACACTTGAAAACCACGTCTCCTTGGAGCTTCATCTTAGGATCAACGATGCGGGCCAGGCGAGAAAGCTCCAGTCGGATATCGTTGTTCTTGTACACCACCTGAGGAGGGAAGAGAAAAGCAAAGAAAAAAAAGATAGGAGAAACTTAAAACGACTCGAACACATGAGCAGCAAGCTGAAAAGCTGGTGCGAGGAGCGTTTTCCTTTAATAATTTTTTTAGTGCAGTCATGAGCGAAAATTTTATCTCTCTCTATAAATGAATTGAACTCCATTGCCAACTGTGATATTATAGAATCACGCTCTGGTATTATTACACGTTGCAGATGCGAGGACAGCCGGATCGATAAAACTAATATCTTCGAGGATTTGTTTGTCTCAGTGATCTTCTATTTCAGCTTCAATTTATTCAAGATGGAAAAAAGAAGATTGTAAACAAATACAGGAGTGCATTTCTGTTCGACTGAACATCTACTCACCGAGTGAAGTGATGGCTAAATTATTAGTGAGTCATTCTTTGCGAGGCCAGGACAAGAAAAAAAAAAAAAAAACAACCACCAAAAAACAAAAGAGTTTGCAAATTGAAAGTGAAGGCCCAGGGGAAATTCATGACTCCCGGACAATATTGCCGTTTACTCACAATAAATTCACACCAACCCTATAATCATTCACAGAAGAAATCAGCATCACATGCAAGTCAAATACAACAAAACACCAAAGACGAAATGGAGAAAAATAGCATCAAATTGGAATCCACTGATGCAGAAAATTAATATTCCCCCCTCCCCCCCTTTTTTTTTTTTTTTTTTCTCAGAAAGGAGTTGGGCCTTTTCTGGTATGTAGGGCAGAGTTTGTACAGGAAGCGACAACACTGTTAGGAAGAGCACAGCTGTCGGCAAACAGATTTTACTGCCGTGGGATTACTGATAATCCTAGAAGATTTGTCATTAGGTCGACACAGGTGACCCCTATTTCTGAAGTGGACTCATGAGGCAGTGGCCAAACAGAGAGAGGAGGAAAAATGAGGAAGAGACTAATGGCGATGCATCGATCTGATATTAATATCCATATTGGTGCTGATGTTGTAAAAAAAATGGGGGTACCAGTGACAGTGTGCCCAATCCATAAGGATGGATCTGTTCACGCTAATTTTTTGTACTCTGAGTGATATCATGCTTTATTAATATTTATCATCATATTTAGAATTCCTAATTGCACTTTCTGAACCATTTGAAAGAAGATTTGTTGCAGTTTATGTCAGTTTTTCTATTATTTATCTTACGTTGGCTGTTTTACTCCTATTATCACTGACTGATAAAATTCAAGTTGTTTTTACATGTTTGACCGAGCTTGAGAAGCTACTGGTGTGTTTAAGTGTGCTGTACTGGTGCAGAATTATCTCAAATTTGTGATTCAATACATTTATGTCTATGTAAAAAAAAACAAAAAAAAAAACATTTCAAGTCATTTCAGCTTGTTTTTGTTTTTCTGCATTGGTTCGGAATCAGCCAATACTAAACCTCGGTTGTTGGTATCGGAAGTGGAAACATCTCTAAATGTTAATACAAGTATTTACATTAAAACAATCTTAATTCTCCTGGCAATAATGTGTATAAGGCACATTTGAGCTTAAAACGGTATGGCAGAGTACCAATGAAAAGTCAATTATTTATTTATTTTTGTTGATTGTGCTGTGTGGATCTTCAGTGTTGTGTGTTTTGTATCGACATGTTTTACTGCGCTGGAGGAAGTCAAAACCCGACTCCTCTGTGGTCAACAACAAGATTGACCTGAAAAGAATCAACAAATTTTGGTCTTAATTTTATCTGGATATTTGATGATCCTGTTCCCATGAAATGGTAGAGCTCATTTCTGCCATAACCTGGGCTTTTAAGCAACGCCCAAAATTTATTTTACAGAGTTCAGACTGGAAGTTAAGTGGATCTGTGTCATTGTCCTGCTACAGTACTCCATTGGCTCCAAGTTTTAACCCAGCTGGCCCAAAATGTGCCCCTCAAATGGATTGAAATGGGTCAGGATGTTCTAATACAAACCAGGAATCACATAAATCCATGCCTCCCATAAGCCGGAAACAGCTGAAACAGGAGTATCTTTGTCTGCAGTGAAACCACTTTTATATCAGCATTAACTGACAGAGCACCAACCAAGAGAAAAGCGCCTCTGCACCCTGAAGCACCACTGAAATCTTAAGCTGACCTCATGCCCACTCCGAATTTCTCTACAGGAAAGGCTGTATTGTAGATTAAAGGTTGAGTAATGACATGGAGTATGTTTATATCAATCAAAGTGAGGTTTACAAGGATAAATATTACAAATATGGTGAGTAGGGATGCTCTGATCAAGTTTTTTCCTGCCGATTCTGATTCCAATCACCCATGAGGGCCGATCACCGATCATTGCCGATCCTCTGGATTGGCTGTTAATTTTTTGGGTTATGTATAAATGCTACTATGTGATCTGGCAAAATGGAAAAACGATCTGGTAATAAATTCACCTAATTTAGATATAAATATGCTAAATACTTGCAGGCGCAATGCAGCAGCTATTCAGTCAAAAGGACAACTGAAAAACCTGCAATCAATAAAACAATATTTAACAGTAAGGTTCTTAAAAGCCTAAATTATATATGAGTCAAATAAATCTCACAACACTGCATATATCAAATAAAGTCATGCAAATAAGGAAACATTCATTAAAATAAACAATCCTGAGTTACTAAATCATAACTTCCTGGAAGCCTGGCTAGCTGATTAATGCTGGTTCTGATTGGCTAGCTGACTAATGCTGGTTCTGATTGGCTAGCTGATTAATGCTGGTTCTGATTGGCTAGCTGACTAATGCTGGTTCTGATTGGCTAGCTGATTAATGCTGGTTCTGACTGGCTGTTTCTGACTGAGCTGAGTAATTCTGCAGAACACCGGGAGGAGGCGTAGGAGATCGATTATTTTTCAGAGGTAATGTTAGGACACGGCGAAAATTTTAATACCTATGTAAAATCTTTTGTTTGTTTAAGTTACATGCTGCAACTTTAAGCAGACGTTCGGAGTCAGAGTTCACTGTCTTGTGGAGCAGAAACGGCGCTACGTACGTGAAATATTTCTAATAATAGTAGCACGTAGCGACGGTCAAACAACAACAGCAGAATCCAGGATCTTACACCGCCAGGTCGTTGACTTAAACATTTTTCGTTTTATTTGTTTAGCATTCTGACTGTCATGCTGAGCCAGGTGAGTTTTGGTAGTTGTGCGCTGCTTTTCCTGCTGTACAATCGCAGCTTTTTTTTTGTTTGTTTCTTTTTCCTGCAGCGAGCCTCAATCTAGTCACGCTCCGTCAAGTGTTTGTTTTTTAAATGTCATATTAAATTCGTTGTATTGATGCACTTTGACGTGCTTCACACCCCAAGGTAATTTTCCGTCGTAGCACACAAACTCCCCCATTCGCTCCGAGCATTAAAGTTCCTCACCACATCGCTTAGGATTTGTTGCTGCGCGCTTGCGCAGTGTGAAGAAAAGAGGAGATGAGCTGCACACGCAGGCTGCGGAGTGAGATCAATGTGATCGGTTTTGGCGATCGGCAACACGAGACAGTGATCGGCGATCACCGATCATACACGTTTTCACGGAAATCGGCCGATTATGATCTGTGACCGATCGATCGGCACACCTCTAATGGTGAGTAGGGTATCAAGTTCAAGGCCTATTTAGCTCCCAGTGGTAGAGATACATTACCCAGAATAGGTAACATGATAAAAGAGGAGGACTACCTCCCTTTTTTTTTTTTTTTTTTTAACTTCACCTCAAATATACAGACAGATGGTTGAAACTTGGGAAAAATTGGTTGTCAATGATGCCAGGCAAACATCAAAACTGATTTTGGAATAAATTAAACTACTGGCATATACCCAAACTTAGCTCACAAAAACACATAAAATATGGGGTTTAATTAAGAAAACCGATGACTTTACGTAAACAGTACCACTATTTCCAATAAGAACGGTTCACATTGGCCCAGAATTATGCCAGAAACTTGCTGGTGAAAACAAAAAGTGTGTTGTTTCTCTACAGCCAGTCTAGTGTAAATATTCCAAATATCACATGGATGCACGCATGCTTTACATGTAATTGTGATTTTGAGTGAATTCTCAAATCTCATTTTAAATTTTTGCTTTTGGCTATAATTAAGGTTAATATTTTCTTTTGTACAATCATTCAAGCCTGAAAATAGAGGTTTCTATGGCACCGTAACAGCAGCTGCACTATCACACAGGCAAAACGTAGATCTGGCAAATATTTGGTCTGTTTCATCTTGATCAAGTTGCACAAATGAGATGAAACTTTATCAGAAACTACATCCTTTAAAGTCGAGAGCCTTGTGTCTGAAACACACCTGGTTGTGAAACTGCTTCCAGATAACACCATGTGTGTGCAGATTTTTAAACCAATACCTGTCAGGAATGACGATTTAGTGAAGAAGAATGAACCAACAGGTCGGCGACGGTGTGCTGTTTTTCCTTTATTCTTCATTGAAAACAACAGGAGGAATACAGGTTCGGACTCAGACTAACGCTGGCAAACAGAGCCTCAGAACATCCCCAGCTCAATCAACTCCCAGAACCAAGACAAGAATCCCGCCACCCAAAAACGCCGTCCACATTTAAATAACCCCGGGAAAAGGTGAGGGAAATAAACAATTAGCGGCAACGAAAAACACACGAAGATCAAGTTGACAGAATACCGGAAACTAATTAAAGTAAAACAAACCCTGACCTAGACAGAAACACACAAAGAAACACAGAAATACCTCAAAATAAATAGACATCATGACAATACCACCGTATCAAATTCAATTACATTAAATGTAGATTGAATTAATAAATAAACAAAAGCAGAGAAACCGATGGGTTTTTAGCTACGCAAGGTAACTTGGTGCAAAAGGATTGAGAAATGGATCTACTTATACACCAGTAAACATTAGCGGTCCCTGAGTACTTGTTATCCTCTAAACCCTTCATTCTCATGCTCTACCCAGCTCCTCACAGAGTGTTAATGCTGTATTCACTCCAATTAGACAATAGCTGATGACCACCGTTAGGTAAAATGAAAACCCTTAACTCAACAGAGAGGCACCTGGAAATGGCAGGCAATAAACCTTCTGCCCTTCGTTTTGGTTTGATGAAAGTGGAAGGATAGGAACTAGAAGCAAAGGTGGATCGGACAGTAAGATGGCATGTTCACAACTGAACCTATTGTAGGAGGATTCAGATGTCAAAAACATAAATCTTGTTAAATCTGTGAAAGGGCGATTAATGCAAGAGGGGACTGAAGGCTGGCAGTTGAAGTCCACTGAATATAGTAACCACAATACAAGGAAAGTTGCTGCTGGTCTCTGTAGAGATGAGTCGGACCAGACAAAACACTTCGGTTAAATCTTCAATCCGCCTACTTGTGTAAAAATAAACCCTTTTTACATTAAACAATTACCAACTAATTAAAAACCCACTAACTGCCACTATGCTCTGTTGTAGAGTATGTTTTGGTATTTGGGGAAAAGTTCAGGGCAGCGCACATTAGCAGTGTTACACACACACACGCCCGCACACAAAAAAATACACAATTATTTTCTACCAAACTCACCAGCAGAGTCCAGTAGCAGTGTGATGCCCCAGCCTCACACCCAGTGAGCCTCTTTACACCTGTCCTGTTCAGAAGTGTTAACACCTCCGATGAAATTATTCAAGGCCGAACCCCAGTAAACTGTTCTGTCTTTTCAGCACAACACATCTAATGTGTGTTAAAAGGTGCCAACTGACAAATGTTAATTGATGAGACGAACAGCTGCGCTCTCAATGTGAGTTCCCTTTGAACGCTCTGGTTTCGGTTGGTTTTTTTTAGATAAACAACAAACAAGTAAAACCAAAGAGTTTGGAACGTGAACAAAAAGCCAGAGTCTGATGACGGTGAATCTGTGACTTTGAACAGCCAGGGAAAAAAAGTGCTCAAGACCATCAAGATAGTGGGATAGTCATATAGATGTAAACCAATTGCACGTCATTATGATTTATAAACATATTTGACAGGCAAATTTTACTATGACAGTTGAGACACAGCTATAAATGTGTAAGCAACGGATATGAAGACAACCCACAAACTGAGCTGCCAATAAAAGCATAGATGTTTAGAGATTGGTACGTTGAACCGGTTTTAGTGATTTTAATAGACACCATGTAATGTCACATCATGTAATAACGTAATAAAATCGGATATTAAAATGTAATAAAACATAATTAATACAGCATTATGTAATAGATGCAAAATGTAATGAAAATTCTCGAACGTATTTTTAATCCTTTTGCCCTGAATAACGTAAATACTGAGAGTTCTGACTATAAGCCTGAAAACCCAAGTAAAATGACCAAAAGTTTTGCATTTACTGATCAAAGTTTCAATTTAAATATGCATAAAATCTACAGCATGATAGTTATTAGAATGATAAGGAGGAACAAATACAGTTTGTGATTGAGCTGAAACGATTCCTCGAGTGACTCGAGTACCTCGATTATTAAAATTCCTCGAGAAAAATTTATCTGCCTCGAAGCTTCGTTAAATTATATTTTATTATTTAGCGCACCGTGTTCCGGCCGGGTTATTACTCGCGTTGCCCAGCGCTCTCACTTCCACCTGAGTTGTTGACATTAGCAGCATAATGTCCAGTTTTCAAGTTCGGCCTGGGAGGATTTTAATTGAGTCATGATAATGTCCTGGTCTTTGTCGTTTTTCGGGGGTCCAATAAGCATCCTTAGAATGACGGGAACGATGCCTGGAGTACGGCAGCCTGTTTCCTCCGGGAGCTGCTTCCTGGTGGCCGGTTCAGAGCGAACGGCGGGGAAGAGCGCTGCAGGTGTATTAATGCAGGTGAGCGGATAGACTGAAAACTGCTGGCGGCTGCGCATTAGATGATTAACGTAAGTGTAGCTTTACGGCCGAACCTGAACATTTATTTTACGTCATCCCGGTCTCAACAAATGGGTGACGGAGCTCATTGTGGCGGCACATAAACACAAAAGCTCTAAATGTCTGGGCAAGGTGAGAGTTCATCTATTAAACTGACTGAAGATGAAT